>CAUYPK010109617.1:0-13477 GCA_963574355.1 Loris lydekkerianus
GGAACATATTCTCCTTAGCAAAGTATCCCAGGAATGGAAGAAAAAGTATCCAATGTACTCAGCCCTACTATGAAGCTAAACTATAGCTTTCACATGAAGGCTATAACCCAACTATACCTCAAGACTATGAGAAAAGGACCATGGAAGGGGAAGGGAGGGGGGAGGTTTGGGTGGAGGGAGGATGATGGGTTGGGCCACATCTATGGTGCATATTTTTATCTATAATAAAAAAAAAATAATTAAAAAAAAAAAAAAAAAAGAAAAAAAAGAAAGATGAGACCAAACCAAAGAGAAGAAGACAGTCACATGAAGATCAGAGAAAGAACTACCCAGGCAGCAGGAAAAGCAGAAGACTATGTCCCAATACGCAAGTAAGCTTTTCTTTACAAACAACAGGAAGGGTCTACAGCCATACCACCCTGAACATGCCAGATCTTGTCTGATCTCAGAAGCTAAGCAGGGTCGGGCCTGGTTAGTACTTGGATGGGAGACAAAGATCAGGAAGGACAGGAAAGTTGGTACATACTCCTGGAGGAAAAGACTGGTGAAAGCTAAGAATGAGAGGAGAAAATGGGAATGAGCTTGGGGAGTCCAAGGAGAGAAGAAAGAAAATCACAGCTGGATGGGACAGAGTGATAAAGGGTGTTTGGGAAAGGGTTGGAGTCTCCTACAATCATTGACTGTTCCTCAGAGGTTTTAGAGGACCCTGGTGGAGCATTTCACCTGCATTATTTCCTTTAATTCTCAGGAGGATTATCATTTAACTGAATAGATGAGGAACCAGACATTCTGAGAATTTAACATTTCACCGAAGATTCAACGAATCCTATGTGGCAAAGGTGAAGTTTGACCTTACCTCCACCAGACCCCCAAATCTGTGCCTTCAACCATTATCTCATATAGAGTGGCACTCAGACAGACAGACTTGTTCACAATATTTGGCACAAAACACATTATATGAGAAGTACTCTAAGATTTGAATTCTTCTTTGCCTCCTAAGAAAGTTGATTTCTCTCTAACATCAGTTTTCTACTGTCTCTAAATATGCACAATATAAAAATGTGTATCCAAAGTCTCTTCAGCTTCTGTTCAAGCAAGAAAACCAATTTATATTCAGCTCAGGAAGCTGCACAGCTCCTGAAGACTAAGCTCAAGCTCCAGTGATTCCATCCACAACTGCCATGTAAACCACTATTGGCTGTCTCTGTCCATGTCATCCATTTGCAAACACACACTAGTTAATGGGACCCTAGTCCGTGGTCTTGTACTAATATATCTTCTTAGCTTTCGGCAAAAAGTATGAAATAGTGCACAGGTGTTAGCAAAATATTCTTGATCAACATATTCAATCAGAACACACACAAAAGTAATGACCAATGTCCAAAATACTTCTCTTGTTTTCCTTGTTTGTCACCTTGATGTCCCCTTTACTGTACCTTAAACACTGATAATTTTCTCTCAGGCTGGTTTGCTTTGTAGTGTCTAAAGGAAGTGAGTAATTATATTGAGGGGTGATGAGAGAATGTGTCTCCCTACCCTTAGCTTAAGTTGGGAAGCAATGTGATTTTCTTGTTTATGAAAATATTCTGAGTAAATACAATTTACCATTTTTATTTTAGTAAAAATATCCATACATTTTCAGTGTAATTATTCATTATATTCTCAGCACTACCTTTTCTTTATTTTTCCCAAGGCATGTATATTTTGAATATTGCTATTAAAAAGGAAAGATGAGGTTTTTTGATCAAGGTCCATCTTTTATTTTATTTTATTTTATTTTAGAGACAGAGCCTCAAGCTATTGCCCTGGGTAGAGTGCCATGGCATCACAGCTCACAGCAACCTCAAACTCCTGGGCTTAAGCAATTCTCTTGCCTCAGCCTACGAAGTAGCTGGAACTACAGGCACCCACCATAATGCCCGGCTATTTTTTGGTTGTAGTTGTCATTGTTTGGCAGGCCCTGGCCGGATTCGAACCCGCCAGCTCTGGTATAAGTGGCTGGTGTCTTAGCCGCATCATTTATTTTAAATTAAACAGATTGCTCATTCTGCAGCAGAGCACGAGAAAGCAAATCAATTGATTTATTATGAAAAGTTTCCTCTCCAAGCCAAAATAATCAATCAGTCCAGTTTTTGCTCTGTTTATTAAATATCACACAAACTAGCTTTGGCTTTCGCAAAGCACCATGTATCAACTAGAAGCTTTATTTCAGGAGTACTGTCAATGTTAGTGAGTTTTTAATAGTGATGCTGCTTCTGATGAATCCCACGAAACCTGGAAATAGCCCAAGTATGATGGAATGGTGGGACAGGGTGGACCAGGAGTGAAAGAGTTCTCATCAGGGCACTGAAGACAGTCATTTCTGTCATTCATGCTCACAGGCTCACAGTCTTTTTTTTTTTTTTTTTTTCTTTTTAGAGACAGAGTTTCAAGCTGCCACCCTCGGTAGAGTGCCACTGCATCACGGCTCACAGCAACCTCTAACTCTTGGGCTTAAGCAATTCTCTTGCCTCAGCCTCCCATTGTGGTGGACTACAGGCATCCACCACAATGCCCAGCTATTTTGTTGTTGCTGTTGTTGCTGTTGCACTTGTCATTGTTGTTTTAGCTGGCCCCAGCCAGTTGGAATCCGCCAGCCACTGAGCTACGGGGGCAGGCCTTGCTCACGGTCATTAATCTCGCCATCTACTTTGCATGCCTGCCTTCCAGGTGACCAAGTGTTCCCTTTTAAAGGGATACATGAGCATATGAGTTCAGTGTTTTTCAACCTTTTTCTTTTGTATCACATAGCACACTTGAACCTATAACTTCTACAGCACACTTAAATTATATTGATTTAAAAAAGAGAGAAAGAGAGAAAAGATAAACTTGCTGTGCTTTGAATTTCTTTTGAAAATAGTCTAATTAATAAACTTTAAAATTTTCAATGCACACTGGTTGAAAATCCCTGCTGTAGTTTCTAGTTTCTTGTCTGTTCTTCATTTCTAATAGCTTATATGCTTCTCCTAGCATATCATTTTTGGAAGAATCTGAAAGATGTTTAAGGCATGCTGTAATTGGTACCATTAGTTTCAGCAGACCATGTTTTTGATGATACTTTACTGAAACAAGTCAGGATGACAGCATCAAGGGACATAGAGCTCTTTTCCTTGCAACATACTCTGATCAAGAACTCTACTGTGACAGGAAAATATAAAAGTAGAGTGAGTGTGTGTGCGTGTGTGTTTCTCAGTTATTTTAACAATGTTGAAATTTCTGCTTAAAAATTATGTTGTTCTTATCTATAAGAATCTGAATGAAGAACTTAGGGCAGTGACTGTTTCCCAATAAAATAATGAGGTAAGTCCCCAACAGATCAAGAGTGTTATGGTTTGAGTGGCAGTGGGGACTCTAGAATTCAACTTCCTCAGCCTTTTTCTCACTATCTCATCCCAGCCGTTGAACCCAGTGAGATAGAGACAGACATTGACTTTGCTGTATTCCTGTGAGTAGTTCTAACATCCAGAGGAACTGAAAGGGAAGTTGATCTGGATCACATAGTCTCATCACTATGGAACTGACGGTAGACTCAGGGATTTCCCTTCTGCCCCTCTCAGAAACCATCATGAATTTGAGTAGATGACATCAGCAACTTGCTGGCCATGTCATTCTGCTGCATCCATGGAGATCATACCAAAATTTCCCTTTCTTCACCTACACTGAACTTGAAGTTAGTACTCAAAGACAGCAGTTTGAAAGCAAAAAAATCAAAGACAGGAAATACAACCACTGTACACTTTGACATAGGAAAGTCAAGGCTGCCCCCTTTCTTCTGGGCTCTCCTCTCCAAGTCTTCTCCCACTGCTCCTAATAGGCCTGCCTGCCATGACCACCCATGAACAGATAGATAAGTGTTAAACACGCCATGGAATCTTTCTTACAGAAATACTCAGAATTGAAGAGGAAATAGACATTTTTGAAAAGACAAAAGGCAGAAATCTGAAGCACTTTATATCAGGAGAATAGCTGTCAGAATCTTTTCACCAGGATCATTAGAACTTATGCCATGAATGAGAGTCCATAAAAGCTATGTGGGTTAAGGAGAAAAGGATTTTGCCATTGATAGGTCTTTTGAAACATGCACAGATAGTAAGTCATTAGGAATGTCCCCTTCAACTATGAGAGGAAGCATGCATGTATAAGCAAGTGAAAACAGACCCGGGCCCAGGGGATTTTTAGATTTCCCTTTGTACATTTGTAAGATGGATTCAATAATTTTCCCATAAAATGAATATATGGGGAGTGATTTTTCCAGGAACACACAGAGAGACAGTGGACTAGGAATCTAAGAACGGAATCAGATACCATAAAACATAAAGTCTGTTCTCAACCTTTTCACTAACTCACTGGTATGGCTCAGATTAATTTAATCAATTTCTGGTCCTTTTATAAAAACAATACTTCTGGGTTTTTTTGGTGTCATCCATTCAAAAGCTTTAGCAGTTTTTCTTGTCCATTTTAAGTTATACCACAAGAAATTGAGACTTTTATTTCCAACTATCATGATATCCACTCAATACAGATAGGAAAAAAATAATCACATTGGGGTTGTTATGGTACCAGATCAAATGCTAACACAGAGCATGCGCAATCAATACAGACTCTCATACCTAATTTCTAGGGGCACAATGACTTTTATAGCCTGAACACAATGACATTGGCTTTGTCTTCACCTGTCAGGGGACAACTATATGTGTAGCTACATAAATCAAGAAGGAAAACTTTCAATCTCATGCTCAACAGTTAAGTTTGTTTATGCTCTTGAGTCTAAGTAGAACTTTAAAGTAGACCTTTGGATGTAGACCTTTAAAAACCATGATCTACAAAGAAGCCAGAACCCTCTTGGTTTAGATTCTTATAGCAAAGGTAGCTTCTAGTTTATTCACCCTCATGTCACTCTCAATTTCTTGGTAAGTCAAGAAAGGCTTGTAAACTTTGGCTCAGTTGCTTTTCTAAGAGATGCTGAATTGACCAAGGGAAGGAATATTATCGTCTATGAGAACTCTTCACTTGATTTTCCCAGGCCAAAATGGGATTACAGGATATTTTAACAAGGTTGATACTTGACCTGATTAGGCCAGGCCAACAGGGTTATAGGAGCTACACATTCCAGACTGAAACAGTCAGACCTTCCCTGAGGGAAGAATAATTGAGCCCCAAGAGAAAGCTAGCATTCAATGTAGATGCAGTGAACTCTAAGACATGGGAGCAAGTCAGACAAGAGGGCTAGAAATGCAGGACAACTAATTTTAAGGTCAAAGTCAGGTGTCAGTAAAGGAGTAGATAGAGAGGAAGGAAGGTGGGTACCAAAAAGCTACAGAATCCCCTTTTTTAACACTTGCAACCTCATGCAGGGTTCAAGGAATGGCTCAGAACAGGGTCAGAAAGACTTACGTATCCTGATTGTATAGCTCTACTTTTTTACTAACGTCAACAGGCATGATGTCTATCAAATTACTCTTCTCCTATTTCTCATGACCAGTGTGTTTTCAAGTGGAAAACAACATCAACAATATTACTACCCTCACAAGATTTTAACATTTTCTTATCAAAGTCAGATTCAAAGATATAACAGGGCCCTTCATGGTCTTTCTTGGAAATTCTTTAATTTAGAACAAGGAAATTTTATGCCTAAAAGTTATGAAAAAATGAAAAGTGCTGGCCAAAAGATAATTCAAAAGTTCCTCATAAGGAGGAAAAAAAAAAGAGCATACTCAACTTATGGAGGCAAGGAATTTGTAATCACAGGTCATTCAAATAAGAGGAGCATCTATCTGACAAAACAAACAGCAATCACTTGCATTCACTACGTTTAGTCACAGCAATGTACGATTTTTAGAGTCAGACTATTGTAGAACTTTGAACTACCTAACCAATGTTTTAGGAACCATCTAGATTGATTTTCATTTGTATTGCTTCTGCTTGTGAAGGCTGTTCCTCATATTAAAAACAAACCAAGAGAAGAAAGTAATAAAACCTATCTGAACGGATTAAAAGGAATTACCCAGATGTGTTAGTTGCAAATTAAACTCAACCCAGAACTGTCATGATCAGTAATGTCTTTCATTTTTATGCCATTCTCAGACTGCCAGATTTAGCATTAATTACTAGCTAACAAATACATAGTCATAGCTTATAGTCACTATTTGGAATCTTTTTCCCCTGCAATGGCACAATTTGGTAGCTACATATAATAAACATTTGTTTTCTGGGTTGAGAGTAAATATATTGAACATCTGACTGGCAGATGGATAATTTTTTTTTAAATGCTGAAAGATTATTTTCTCATGGCAGGTCTAGGAGAAATAAAAAAGCAATGTAAGATCTTAATTTAATTTTTCACAATAGATACAATATAGGAATACTTAATATTATGTAATATAGATGTTACCTGAGTAAAACTGCCTTTTGATGTATATTTGACAAGTAAACTTACATAGATCTCAAACATGAGATCTTTACTTTGAATGTATGTATTATACTTTTCTACCAAATCTTCATTCATTGTTCCTTTTGTTTAAGAGAGTGTCAAGGAAAGATTTCAGATGGTCCTCTGGTTAGTATAACACACTACTCATTCTGGTAAATTCATCATGGGATTAAAAGCCAGAGAATATTTTTCCCAAGTGATTTTTTTTAACCCCATTATTTGGTTCTCCATTGTCATTCGACTTTTCAGCACCATTCAGAACAGCTTTTGGGCTTTTTTCCTGCATATTTATTGAAACACAAGTACCTCCCCTTTGTTAATTGAGGCTTAACACATCTCCCATTGGCAATAATTTATTTCATAGTGTAGGATAAAGAATGCTGCACTGCTTCAAGAATTCGTGCCAAGATATTTGAGAGTAAACACTGCTGTACTTACGATGACAAAGCTTTTGAATTTTATAACCATAAAATCAGACAACCTCCCACATTTACTCCTAATGCCTGACTGTGAATGGAATTCTAGCCTAGAGCAAGTTTTAAAAATATGTCTAAAAATTGCAACCAAATTACTGTAATCATGTTGAAATTTGATTCTAGTTCAGTCACAACTGATCAAATTCTCATAAAATCTTTTCCATATCACACATGTCTCAGTCTGGATTCCTTGAAAATAGACTCCGTCCGATATAGTGATTTGTATGCAAAAGCTTTGTTAGGCAGTGTCCTCAGAAGACAGCAGGGAAGCCAGAACTGGGACCAAGGAAGAAACCTTGGTCCAACCTTGGCTGCAACTGAAGCCTCAGCCAATCCTTCCTGTGGAGATTTCTGGACTTACGAAGATTCCTCAGAGTTGCCCCTTGTCATTGGCTATCACAGGCCCCTGACAGAGATGAGAGGATGGGAGCTTGGACAAAGCAGTTCCTCGAAAAGAAGGGGTATGCCCAGTGAGGGACGTTAGCACCTGATATTCCCCGGAGCTGGAGGATGGGCCTTAGAGGGAGAGCCCAGTGCGGCACCACAGAAACCACCACGTTTGTGGTTAAAACTCTGTTCTGTAGACTGAATCATTCAGATAGGACTTGGGAAATGGGGTAAAGAAATAATAAGTATAGCATCATATATTAATCTCTTGGTAGGATGCATTTGCATTTGTCTATGAAATAACTGTTTTCTCCTCAAGACTGCGTCAAAGAGAGCTTTCTAAAAAAGTCAGGCTCATCAGACCAGAAACATGCTCAACATACCTCAGAACTTCTCCCACCATTTCACATGCATCCTCTTCACCCAGGCACAGGACTGCCCACCTAGGGACAAACCTCCCAACCTCCCTTGTGAGTACATGTAGCCATGCGACTAAGTTTTCACAATTGTGATGTGCAAAAATTGATTAGGAAATTTTTTTTTAATATTCTTGTTTTATTATTCTTAGTAAAGCATCACAAGAATGGAGAAGCATGAATCCTATGTACTCAATTTTGATCTGAGGACAATTAACAACAATTAAGGTCATGAGGGGGAGGAAAAGCAGAGAGAGGGAAGGAGGGAGAGGGGTGGGGCCTTGGTGTGTGCCACACCTTCTGGGGGCAAGACATGATTGCAAGCGGGACTTTACCTAACAAATGCAATCAGTGTAACCTGGTTTATTGTACCCTCAATGAATCCCCAACAATTAAAAAATATATATATATTCTTGTTTTGGACTTGTTCTTCCTTTTTCTTTCTCCTGGATGGAATGAAAATTACTAGAAAAACCCTGCAAGTCTTATATTAAAGTTGGCAAAGATGTTTCCACTCTGTATAGTAAAGCCCACCTGTCTGCCCTGGACTCTATTAACATGTATGCTAGATAGACATGTCTATCTTTTGTAAGTGACTCTATATTTCAGGCTATCTGTTAAAAGGGTTTAGATTTTAACCTAATTAAACCAAACAGATCATTTTAAGAAAACACAGGAAATAAATAATATCGAAATAACCATGTTACATGGAAGGTTAAGAATGGAGAGGCCATTTACAACAAACAGTTCTAGAAACCAGATTATCTGGCTTTTCCTCAATACACGATTTCCAATACTTCCTCCTCTAGTTTTGTGCTCATGGTGATTGAATGAACTCTCCCCTGTCTTGCTAAGACTGACTAACTTCTCTTTGTAGCCCCATCTAATTGCTGCCTTCTGCTTGGTCACACCTCCTCCTATCTTGCGGTTTTTGCTGATTGCCTATTCTTTGTCTACTATTCTGCTTGGAGAACCACAAATAAACTACTGACCCTCTCTGCATGCATCATATTTCAACTTTTGGAGAGAAGGTCTGATTGCCTTTTGTTGTAGTTGTTAATGCCTGTTGGGCAGAGCACTCGTTCCAGACCATCTTATGGGCTTCCAGCCAACCTAGTGTGGGGCTGCCCTTGGGGCAAGTATTGCAGAGTTTTGCCATTTTTGGCTGGCCTGCTTCTGAACCTCCTTCCCATTTGTTTAGACTTTCCCCCGCGTATGTGCTTTTGGTAGCAGCCACAGGGAACCGGAATTTCTTCACTTTGTTCCTTGATTTAAAGAATGGGCATATAACTAAGGCTCTGAAAACCAGGGCTTCCACCTGATACTCCTATCAAGAGAAAGTGTCACAAATTCCCAGGCCCAGTCAGAGATCATTCACAATGGTGGTGTGTAGGTTAGAAGCTTGAGACATGCCCAAGGCAGTGTCCTCTGCTGCCCCCATACTCCCTTTTCTGAATTGTCCAAACTTCACTTCACATAAATTTGATGAGTTTTCCAATATTCCCTCCCCCCAAAATATGTTTTTTTTGTAAGTTAGCAATTTATCTGGCTTGAACTCAAGATCCACTTGTGGTAGGTATTGGCCCCCACCCTTTCTCTAACCAGCTGTAGCTAGCTGGGTGGGACAGTTATCAGCTTTGCTCAGAGTGGCCCTATGAGTGAGGTAGGCAAGCAGAGGCCATTAAGATACACTCATTCAAAGCTATAAAAAGACAAAAGAAGAAGAGAGAGAAAAGTATTTTTGCATGCACTAGTTTACACTCAATGAAAAAAAAAGCAAAAAGCAAAGGAGCAATGACTTTGAAGGATAATGAATTAATTCAATTACCAAACGCTTTCTCTTAGTGGAGCCTAAAGTCCCAGATGCAAAGGGAACCCTTCTCCCCGTCTTCTGCTTCCAGTCAGCTGCTCTGCCCTCTACTCTCTGGTGACTATTCGGAAGCAAACACTGCTAAAACTGAACTGTGGCCATTATTTCATTCCCAATATGGTGCTTAGAAACCTATTGTTTTAAAAAGCCACATTAATATGCTTTAATATTATTCTGTTGCAGTTTTTTATAACCCACAGTCTATCAAGTCTAGTTAGATACTGTCTCAATCAGAAGCACTAAATCCATTCTCTGGAAAATAAACATGGGTAATAAACTATTCTGCTTTTTAAAATAAGCATGATGGCAATTGAAAATACCCATGTCTTCCTGAGAATCATTACTATAAACTTGTGGTGCTCTAATGTAGCAAGTGATGGATATACCTCTTTTTAAAAGTTTAAGATGAATGACACGGACTCTAAAAAGAATTTTAATGACTACCCTTCTGAGTCTTGGTATTATATAAGGTAATTGACCTAAAATAACCCCGATCAGTCAAGATTTTCCTTTTCTTTCCCCTTTAGAAATGATTTTATTTTTCCCTTTTAATGTTCACAATAGTGTTTTATTAAGCAAAAGAAAAATACATATATCCGTATTAATAATAGTGTAAGCACTATTGATTTTCATTTCTCAGAATGAAAATGTCTACATATAAAACACATAAGAGATTAGCTAATGCTTATAAAACTAATTATAGAAGTGCTGACAATTATGCAATAAAAACACAATTGGAAGAATTTGAAAGATGGAAATGAGAGGGAGAGAAGAGATGAAGGTAATAGCAATGTGATAATAAACCATGCTTTCCAAATGGGAGTCAAAGGGTATTAAAGAAAGCTGATAGAACAAGAAGTCTGCCAAAGTTACAAAAATCTCCAAAGAAGGAACAAACAATAATGAACAGAGAGTGAATAAAACATTGCGAGTAAGCTAAATCCCTGCGCGCAGTTAATGAATAAGTAGTAAACGGTGTCTGAAGTAGATAAATCTAAATCTCCTTTTACTTTTGTCTCAGCATAGCTTGGTGATGGGTATCAGTACATGGACTGCCTGCTAATTGCCTAGGTGCTTCCATAAGACAAAGTCTATGACATGTGCTTCTGTTTGGCTGTATCCCACCTATATTAAAATAACTCAAACTGCCATGCTCCTATTGATCTATTTGATTTTTTTTTTCTTTGAATGCTGTTTTACTGCCTATTTTGTCTCCGGCAAGCACACTGACAAAAAATAGAGTACGCTTCCTCTAGGGTCTGAGAGCGGACTCTCGGGAGCGACTGAGGTCCTGGCGGGCTTGGCTTTGGTGTTTCTATTTTGTTTTGGTCTGCGTGTCTATCTTGTCATTTCCTGGCCATTCTTAGGATGATGCTTTCAAAAACGCTGAAGTGCAGATGGTCCCTTCATAGCCATCTTCCCTTTCAAAAGCATCGAGCAGCTACCTCTGCCTTTTCTTTTTGTCAATGGCTCTCTTCTCTGTAAATACTGTGATTTGTCCTTGTTCCCTCTCATTGGTGGTCCTAAAAGTTGTCCCTGCTGCACCATAGATTCTTTCTCTTTTTATTTCTCTTTTTTTCTTTTCTCTTTCCTGACTCTTTTCTTTCTCAGTGTTGTTGTAAGAAAGCCGATAATATATATATATATATATATATATATATATATATATATATATGCACATGTATTTATAAACACACATATACATATTGCCCAGATTCTTTCATATACAGCAAATATGATGTTCATCTCTAAATATCATCACCAATCTTGTCATTTTCAGCTTTAAACAGTATTGCTAGAAGAGATAGAGTAGGTTTCCTTATAGCCTGAGGCACTGGACTGAAATCTTGAGAACTGTTCCCAATTTTTGAATTTCAATGAATGTTTTGGAATGCTAGGGTGCTGGTTTAGGAGAGTAGACCTTTAAAGTAAGAGTCACCTCTTTCTACCCAAAGAAAAAAGTAAGTTTATTTACCATGTAATGCACATGTTCTTATGTAATCTACCAATAGGTCTTTTTTATGTTGGTTAAAGATTGTTATTCTATATTTTAACAAAGATAGAGACATTGTAAAAATATACTTAAGAAAGATAGGATTATAAATCTATGATAAAGTGAGATCAGGACAGAAATATGTAAGCTGATACTATGTACATCTGGCAAAGTAAAGTTGCAAATATAGATATTTCATGAAAGAAAGAAACTTGGCAAAACATTATAAAATGGGCTTTAAATATAATCATTTGACAAAATCTGTTGAGTGGTTCTGATGTCAGCTGTCGAGGAAGAATGTTGAAACCGTGATACAATGTGTAACTCTGGATACCACATTGCAAAATATAGTTTTTTTCTGATAATGTGAAGTAGTTGAAATTATACAGTAATATAGAGATAAGCTAATGGTCATCTGAATGATTTCTGTGACGATTTTAAGTTGTGCACTCCTGGAAAACAGAATTCCTTTAACTCACTCTAGGATGCTACCCACTTTGAGTGTGATTTTAGATACTTCTCTGAAGCTTTATAAATAAAGACCCTATTTAATATTTAGAAACCTGCCTTTATTGTGATGGCAAGAAGATCCACTAGAATGTTCACTGCAGTGAGAATAAAACTCATAATCATTTCTCATGGGGGCTTACAGGTCTTCAAAGCAGGGAGTGTTGCTCTAAGTATGAGCGAGAAATAACTAGAGATCTTTTGAGAAAAAAAAAGAGAGAATATGGCAATTATTTACTTGAAAGAAAATTACTAAATGCTTAATCAGCATGAGAGGGGAACAAAACTTAAAGAAAATCTGACACATGAGAAAACCTTGTCCCCCAATGCTGGCAAATGCAACTCTACAGGACAGGACAAGGTTCCCACAGTCACCAAGGGCCCTGTCACACAATCAACATTTGCCAACCTCACTCATACACACAGACAGATGGCTTCTCTAGCTGCCTTCTTCTGCAGGTTAGTTAATTTTCATAGAGTGACTTCTTTCTAGGTCTCTAATCTCTCCCTCAGGGACATCTCACAGCCTCCAGAAAAGAGAAAATCCCTCCACGGTCCTTATATTAGGTTGTTTCAAAGGTTTTGTCCGTGTTAATGTCATGTGTTTTTGTAGCTCCATATCTCAATAAACATTTATTCTACTGTGTTGTGGTACATACTGATCGATGGAGAATTTTGTACTCTATCCATTGATGCTGTTAACTTTTTTCTACTTTTAATTTTTTTTATTCTTTTCAGCCTATTACTATATGATGTCATTAAGCAATTTTTGGCCAATTTTTCTCTATGAAGTCAAATTGAACCAAAGTGCTGCTGAAACAGCCCGAAAAATTAACCAGGCATTTGGCAATGATAGTGTTAATGAACGCTCTGTTCGACGTAGGTTTGCAAAATTTCGTTCCAGAAATTTTAGCCTCGAAGATGAGCCCCGAAGTGGTCGATCTAGAGTAATCCAGGACGAGGATTTGAGGACCCTGGTGGAGACTGACCCATCACAAACGGTGCGTGCGATGGTGGAAGAACTGGGTGTCAGCTCCCATGTGGTTTTTGATGGTTTAAAATGTATTGGAAAGATCAAAAAGCTCGAAAAGTGGGTGCCCCACGATTTAAACGATCAGCAGAAATTGTCACCTTTCGAGGTTTGTTCTTCATTGCTTTTGCGCAACCAAAACAATCCTTTTTTGGATCGGATCGTCACGTGTGATGAAAAGTGGATTCTCCAGCTACATACCGTTATTTGATCTTTGATAAGCCAATTAAAAACATGCAGTGGGGAAAAGATTCCCTATTTAACAAATGGTGCTGGGTGAACTGGCTGGCAACCTGCAGAAGACTGAAATTGGACCCGTACCTTTCACC
>CAUYPK010109618.1:0-16320 GCA_963574355.1 Loris lydekkerianus
CTTCCATTACAATGTTAAAGAGCAATGGAGACAATGGGCAACCTTGCCTCGTTCCTGATCTAAGTGGAAATGATTTCAATTTAACTCCATTCAATACTATATTGGCTGTGGGTTTACTGTAGATGGTCTCTATTAATTTAAGAAATGTCCCTTCTATACCAATTTTCTTAAGTGTTCTGATCATGAAGGGATGCTGGATATTATCGAAAGCTTTTTCTGCATCAATTGAAAGAATCATATGGTCTTTATTTTTAAGTTTGTTTATGTGTTGAATTACATTTATAGATTTACGTATATTGAACCAGCTTTGAGACCCTGGGATAAATCCGACTTGGTCATGGTGTATAATTTTTTTTGATGTGTTGTTGGATTCTGTTTGTTAGGATCTTATTGAGTATTTTAGCATTTATATTCATGAGTGATATTGGTCTATAATTTTCTTTTCTTGTTGGGTCTTCTGTAATTTAAAAAGAAAATAAAAATTAGTTTATTAAGAACTCTAGTTAGCTTTGTTTGGTTAAGATCATGGAATATTTTCTCTCATAGAGTGTTCAGTAGTCTGGTCTTGATTGGTCAGGGATTGGAAAAACTGAATAATTTCAAAGTTTGAATAACACTTAAGCTAAAATTAAATTATATGTTGAGAAAGAATAAATACAATGCACATTTGAAAATAAGAACCATTTTTGATATGAAGCTATGGTATTTTTCAAAAGTCCTGTGGTGGTTAATTTTAATATATATTTTTATTGTGGTAGTTAAATATACACAACATCAAATTTACTATTTTAAACATAATTTCAGTATGTAATTCAATGGCATTAAGTACCTTCACCATGTTATGCAACCATCACCACCACACACTTCCAGAACATTTCAATCATCCCAAACAGAAACTATACCCATTGTTTAATAACTCCACACTCCACTCATCCTCCAGCCTCTGGTAATGTCTGTCACATGTGTTTTATGTCTCTTTGATTTGCCTATTCTGGTCATTCACATAATTGGAATCATATAATAATTGTCCTTTTGTGTCTGGCTTATTTCACTTAGCATTGTATTTTTAAGGTTCATCCATGTTGTAACATGTACCAGAATTTCATTTCTTTTTAAGGCCAAATGTTAATCCATTGTCTATATGTACCACATTTTGTGTATCTATTCATCTGTCAATGGACATTTCATTTAGGGCATTTCCATTTTGGCTATTGTGAATAATTGCTGCTCTGAACATTGGTGCCCAAGTAGGTTTGAATCCCTGCTTTCAATTCTTTTGAGTATGTACTCTAAAGTAAAATTGCTGAATTACGTGGTAATTTTAGGTTTAACTTTCTGAAGAACCAATATTTTAATTATTTCTTTTAAAGTTATTAGTTTTTAGAGATAGAGTCTTGTTATGTTACCCAGGTTGGCCTCAGACTCATGGATTCCATTTGATCACCCTACTTCCTGAGTAGCTAGGACTACAGGTGCATAAAAATCTCCTCTGCATAGTATAGGGCTTTTTTCAAACATAAATGACTACAAATATTCTTGTATATCTCTGCCCCAATGTTCTCTGGGACACAGTTTGTGGAACCAGTCACCCTCATGTTGTAATTTGTGTACTGTCCTCCACAAATGATTGTTAAATTTATTTCCTTGTTCATTCATTAATTTAACTTTCTGTCATGTATGGATCAATCTAACATGTATTTATTGCGTACCAACATTATGCCAACTACTAGCTATGTGCCATTCAAAGTCCTGGTGAGCTTCCTATTCCTAGACATTCATATCTGAAATCTAGCCATGTTGCCCAAGCTGGTCTTGAACTCCTGACTTCAAGTGATCCTCCCTTTTTAGCCTCCCAAAGTGCTGGGATTAGAAGCATGAGCCCTTGCTCTCAGCCCCAAAATTATTCTATTAATTTGGATTATCTGGAAATGTGAATCAAGAGCAAAGCAACTTTCCAGAAGTGGTGTTCCAAGTTGCTAACTGTGCTGCTTTTGGCAGATGATACAATAAAGAACAATCAACTGGAGAACACAAGAGTGGCTGGAAAGCCCAGTGACTTAAAAATAGCTCAAATATTTTCTCCTTGGCACATTTAAAAAAACAGGTATATTTTAAAAGATGAAAAAGTAACTCCAGTAAAGATTACTATATTAGCTAATCCCTAAGAAGATATTTAATTAAAATTTCAGATTAAATGCTTTTCTTATAATAAAATACTTTAAAAAGGAAGGAAGGGAGGGAGGGAGGGAGGGAGGAGAGAAGAGAGAGAAAGAAAATGAAAGAAAGAAAACAAAAAAAATATAACTTAAGTCTCAAAGTGCTTGGTCTTGCCAGACTAGAGAGTAAAGGGAAACTGAAAAATAATTATTTAAGTAAATATATAACAGAACTCCACAAGAATATTTAATTGGAAGCCAAAAGCCCACACAATTTTACATGCCTGTGAAGAATCCTGCCAAGGACTTACCTCCTAAGTGATAATTTTGAAGATTTACCCCTTTCCTTTTCTATTTCTAGATCAGCTTGTTTCATTTCCTTATGATGGATAAAGCAACCAACTTTACCATCATGGGTCATGTGTTTTTCTAAATGGAATACCAGTAGGCATTTGTAAACTACCACTAGAGACCATCAGCAATCAGATAGTGAGTGAGATTACGTGACAGGTATAGTTTTAAGTTCTCTCCTGACCTCTGTAGCTTCTATAGTTTCTATTGTATCTGATACTTCAAAGAAGATTACTTTTTCAGATTATCTGTTATCATTGGAAATTTATTTCAAAATGAATATACAATAGCCAACTATGGCAAATATGGCAAAGTAGAAGTTATTTAAAAGCTAACTCTCAATGCATTTTTATATACATTTGTTTTTATGTCTCTTGTAATGATAAAATAAAAACATGCACATTGTTGAAATGTAGTATGTAAAATGTAGAGACTTATATAGGCAAAAGTAAAAATTAGTTTATATTTCAGGATATAGAAATAGTCATTGTGAATGTTTTGGAGATCTGCCTTCCAAATTTAGACAAAATACACACAGTACCCATCCTCCCACGCTTACATATCGACTGCATCCACCTGTGTGATTGAGTTTCATTTGTGAAAAGCTGGTCTTATGCCCTTTGTGATATTTTCGTTATTTTCCTGCTACCACTGATAATAGTGAGGTCCCCTGGACCGGCATTTTTGAAGTAGTATAATACTCATTTTCTTCTTACCTTTCCTTATATATCTAACCTATTTTAGATTATGTGACTTTTTCTTAACATTTGAAATTTTTCAAACATTCAAAAGAAATGAAGAGAATGGAATAATTCCCTCTGATATTCTGGCGTGTTCATGTGCAAGTGTTATATTAATGCCTCAGTATGTTTCTACCAGAAAATGACTTTTGAAATAGAAACCTCATAGCCGTCATTAACAGTAGAATACGTAATAATTTCTTAGTACTAAATTTCTACTTTCCCCAGTCATCTCAAGATGTCTGTCTACGGTTGATATGTTCTGGTCAGGATCCAAACAAGGTATTTGGTTGTTGTGATGCTCTTTTTTTTTCTTGCCATTAAAAAAACAGGCTATGCATTCTGTAAAATCCTCTCTATTTAGATTTGTTCCATTGAACCTTTATGGTGGCGTTTAGCATCGTCTCCTATACCTCCTTTCTTCCTGCAGTGCTGTTAACTGTTAATTAGATCTTAAGACTTCACTAAATTCCTGTTCACTATTTTTGGCAAGAAAACTATTGAATTATATCAGAAGGCAATAACAGCTACAAATGCCACTCTTAGCAATGTTAAGAGTAATCAATAATTTTAGTGTTAACATCCTGTCCATTACTATATTAAGTTTCTTGCCAACCTTTCATCCTGATGGTTTTAGTCACCACTCGTTGCCAAGATTCATTATTTCATCAGAGATGAAAATTATGACTTTCTAATTCTATTATGTCTGTTGTGTTTCTGTCCCTTAGGTACAAATGCTTATATGTACTTCAGTCTACCCTTTCACTTCCATCCTTGTGGCCAAAACTGGTTTGCCAAGGACTATCTCTTTTTTAGCACTATAATTCTTGCATACCAGAAATCTCTCATTCAGGGCAAATGAGGACAAAAGGTCACGCTAAGTCTCAATCAATAGTTTTCTTTCTTTCTTCTTTCTTTCTTTCTTTTTTTTTTTTTTCCTTTTTTTGAGACAGAATTTCACTGTGTCACCCTCGGTAGAGTGCTCGACATCACAGCTCACAGCAACCTCAAACTCTTGGGCTTAAGTGATTTTCTTGCCTCAGTCGCCCAAGTAGCTGGGAATAGAGGTGCCTGCCACAACACCCAACAACTTTTTGTTGTAGTTGTCATTGTTGTTTAGCTGGCCTGGGTCGGTTTCGAACCAGTCAGCCTTGGTGTATGTGGCTGGCACTGTAACCACTGTGCTATGGGCACCGAACCACTCAATCAATAGTTTTCTATCACTTTTAGTTGTACTTCTACAGTCAGGAAAATGTTTTGGTGCGAAGGATACTTATCTGAATAAAGACCTATGTATAACTGCAAACTCTTAAAGTTTAAGTTATTTGGTGCATTTATCAAAGGGCATGTAAGCACAGAAAAGTATTATGCAAATATTAAGGTTTATTACTTCTGATGTCCATTCTTGTTTCTTCCATCTCCTTACACCTGAAGCAGCTGGCTCTTCTTCTTTATCATTTGATACCTGTCTAACTTTAATATTTTCTCTGAACTTTAACCCACATGGGAGTCTAGTTCTCAACCTCTGGTGCTTGCTAAATCATACATGGTAAACCATACACAGTTGTGGATACCACATTGGAAAGAAGAAATTGATGTAAAAAAACTTACACAGAGAAGTCTGACTAGGATGGGAATGGAAAAGAAAACATCTCATATGAAATATAGTTAAAGGTTATCTCTGAGTTACACATATTGAAATTATATGGACATTGGATCATCTGTTTCCTAGACTTTAAGCTCCTTTGAACACATTACAAAATTTGATATAAATATTTTGAGAAAAATCAAAGAATGAGAAACACATGGATCAGTGATTAAGACCCATATTGATATTGCTCAGATGAGGAAAAGCTGTTAACTTGCTTTTGATAATGGACTAGAACTTGAATTGTTTTACTCCCACTGTGGTACATTTCTGTGTTTTCCACAATAATACAGCCTTCTTTCTAATCCAGGGGATGTTAAACAGAAAAAAAAAATTGGTAAAGGTATAGTATCAATTTACAAATTTTTGAATAGAGGAGTAATTATAATTGTAAATGATTAAGGGTTATAACCATACGGACTAGAGTGTGACCTTAACTAAATATAAGAAAGCATTCCAACGTGAGATGAGAGTTGCCCTACAATGGAGTGGGAGTCACAGCTCAAACAGAGGCTGACTCTGCCTCTATCAGAGGTTTCACATTGAGGATTCCTGTTATATTGCTTGTTTTGAAGTCCCTTTCAACAGCAAGACATTATTATTCCAAGAGGTAAGTAATTCCTAGCACCAGTGATGGGAAGATGGAAGAAAGATTTGGGCTTTAGTTCCAGAGTCCAAGACATTGGGCAGAATACCTCTTTTCCTATCAAAATTACTGGGGCAATGAAGATGATTATGCAAGAAAATAGAAACCACATTTTTATCAGCTTTGCTTTATCCTAAATATGGTGTCCTTCATTCTCTTTCTAACTCTTATTACACACTAAATTACTGAAATAGCTTCCCGACTGGTTTTCCTCAGGCCTTTCACCTTGCTAGTTCAACTTTTGGCTGTATTTCTGTTTTTTTTAAAACACTGACTCATTGTATCATTTCCCCTAAATTTCAGGGTCTTTCCTTTCCTTATGATTCATACCAGGTTTTATTGTCGTTCAGTGTTTAAGGCCCTCTAACTAGGTTGTTTCCCTTTCCACATCAGGATTGATATAGTCCCCAATAACAAATGAAATAATCTCCAAGGCAGACGCCTGTAGTCAACATTTGTGACCTTAATTCCCCAAACCTCTTTGAATCTTTTTATTTTATCTGTAAAATGAGAATTTTAAAAATTAACTTACAGAATTGTTAGTAGTAATAGAGTAAAACACCTTGCACAAAGATAGCATGTGTAAAGTTTTTACCAATGTCAGTTCCCTTACTTTGCCCCCAGGTTTTTTTCTATTTACTATACCCATAAAATTAATTTAATTGGCCATGCCATTCATTTCAAGCTTAATATAAATTCTTTACATAGTTCCATTAGTTGCCCTTTTTAAGGTTTACCAATGAATCAAATTAGTTAGGTTGAAACTAGTACTGCACTTAATGACATAAGTTGCAATTTGACAACAAAACAAAACACTAACATATGCTAAATGTTTGAGTAAGCCAGAAAATCTGATTCCAACCTTTTCTTCTAAATGATTAAAGGAAAAAAGGAAAATGTTATTTAGTGATAACAGAAAAAAAGTCATTGGTCTTTGCATTTTATGCAACTTGAACATGGCTGTGATATGCAGTGAGAGGTTTGAACACCGATAGCTACAAATTGATCAAGACTTTTCAGCTGCATCAGTAGTAATTATTGAAGATTCAATAAAGAACACTTAGTTATTACTCAACTGAACTTTGCTTCGGAGTTCCTGCCCTACTCTTGATCCTTGTATCTCATGACAGTGCCTTTCAAGGTGAGCTGGGTTTAAATAGTTTTTATAAAAGCTGGAGTCATGACCAGATGATGTACTCCCTAGGATTGTTTCCTAGCAACAAATAGACTTTGTGGATCTTTCAAAGAATGCGAAGTCCATAAAGTCATACCTTCATTCCAGAATTAAGAACTCTTTAGGAAATAAAACTTTTTGGAGAGCATTGGAAGCTTTTGCTTGTTGCTGCTTTGTTTACCACTGATACTTCCCCCCCCCCCCCCCATCATTTTACAAATTTTTATTCTTTGGTATTTACTTGGGCAGGTTTGTACATTTTCTGGTGGAATAAAGTTAATTTCATTTCATCAGCATAGACAATCATTTATTTAGACCCCAAGCTGCTCAATGAGGTATTGCATAAATATTTTATTAAAATAATGGCTTTCTGGCTCTCAAGAGAAAAGGCATAAAAATCATAGCCCCATTTATAAACCACATTGCCTCAATCTAATAAAACAGCAATGTAAAAGCCTGACAAGTTGAAAGCAAACTCAGTGACATTGACTATACTCTTTTTACTCAATAAATCAACTCATTTCATTTTATATCTGCTCTTTCTCTTATTCAATGTTAAATATGAATTTTCGTGCACTCACATAATTTGTATTTGTCTAATTGTGTTTAGAAATACAGATTACTTTGCACTAGGTCTTGGTCTAAAGAATTTTCAGTCTAGTTGGAGAAGAATGAATAAACCATAAAATGTTAGATATTGAAATTAAAGTGAGGCTATGACTAGCAATCCTTTCTTAGCCTTCTCCACGTTCCTGCTGAAAGATTTACAAAGACAAGAAGAACAACCAAAAGAGAAAATGGATAAAAAATAAATAGCTATTAACAGAATCTAGAAGAAATTTCCACTAATTGAAAGACTATAATGACTGGATTGAGAACATAATTCAAGTCTTCTTATGCTATACTGCTAGAGACAGAACATACCAGTTAGTGTGAAGAAAGATCAAATGGAATTTTCTCCATCTTCCATTCATCAGTTCAGAAATTAATGTTTTGACTGAAGAAAACGATAAGAAACCATATGTGTTTCATTGGTGCTATTTCTGGAAATAACTGTAATATATTCTTGTTATCCTGACTCTGCATTCATGCCATCTTTTATACTCATGTGTAATGAAAATTTCAGAAAATGGTTATCAGGAAGCAGGGGATGGGGTGGAACTATGTGGATCTGACATATTCTTGGGTAAAGAAAGTGAAAGAGAAGAATAAGAGTAGCAGTTATATTAGGACTTATGTTTTTAAACATGTATTTCGTTTCTTATTCAAAAGCAAATAGGTACGTGAATAAGCCTGTGACATCTCACATGAGGCTAACAAAGACATCCTCCAAGATATCTGGACATTGAGATGTGGTCTGAAAAAGTGGATCTAGTTCCTCAAAATGAACAAAAATGTAAGACCACAGGCAATCTACACATACTGCTTACTAATGGCTGAGCATGGATAGAGCTCTCCTCATGTGATGGAAAAGAAATACAGCCTGAATGTCCAGAGTTTAAAAGTTATATTCAACAAGAATTAAGAGAAAATGTATAATGTTTTTATTCTCTTAATAGTATTCAAGTAAACAAAAAACCTTTTGAGATCAGAAGATATGAAAATTGAACATTTTTCAGTTTGAAAAAAGAGAAGAAATAGCCACAGCCTGAGAAGCTTTCCAGAGTGACACACTAATCACTCTGTACCTTTACTCTGCCTGATCCTGAATAAGCCAGAGGCACAAATGAAGTGCTGATGCATCACAGAAATTTAAAATTGTTGAGAAGCCTACAGGGGAGAAAAAGTTTGCTGGATCCTGGTTTTAGGAAAACAGCAGCCAAGAGTAGAAGGCAACAGTAGGCCAAGGTGTTGCCTCCACATAGTCTAGGAATATATTGGAGAGGGAAGATGTTAACTGTGATTATTTTTTCTATGTTTTTATTTTTATTCATTTATTTACTTTTCAGACAGGGTTTTGCTGTGTCACCTAGGCTAGAGTGCAGGGGAGTCATCATAGCTTAAGGTAACCTCAAATTTATAGGCTCTAGTGATCCTTCTGCCTCAGGCTCCCAAATAGCTAGGACTATAAGCATGCACCACCACACCTAACAGTAGTTTTTAATTTTTACTTTTTGTAGAGATTGGCATAAGAGATGACAGTGGAGGTAACATGTATATGCTATGTAGCCCATGTTGGTTTTGAGCTCCTGGCCTCAATCCATTCTTCCATTTTGGCCTCCCCAAATTCTGGGAGTTCAAGCATGAGCCACTGCACTAGGCCTTTATAGCATAATCTTTGCCTCAGTCTTTCCCACTGAAGCAAAGCTCCTAGAGAACCTATGACTGCCTTAACCCTGAGGCTATCTCAGCTTGCTAATAGCCAAAGAATTGGACAGCTATTGTTTGAAGCCACTCAAGCAATGTCTTTGCCTAATACTAAGGGGGAACCTATAGAAATAGAAATCAGCTATAGACAGAGCTATTGTAATCTCTAGTCAACCACAAAGCTCAGAATATTATGTAACCAGTTATATAGCCAAAAAGGTATCATAGAACACCAAAGTCCTGCCTAAATAAGATAAACCTCTAAGAATCACCAAAGCAAAATTACCTTGGCAACATGTTATAGGTCCCTGATCTCACCAGAGGATTCTCTTGGGTTACTTCTGCCTGAACTTTGATGTCTTGATTTTTCTCAGCATTCTCTGAAAATACACCCCAAATTACTGGTTTTGAAAGGTACTCGGTAAATAACAAATTCTTTTTAATCAAGTTCTGAGAGTTAAGACAAAAAGTCAGGGAGGTAGGCCAACACCCTTTCTGGCATCCATTGTTCTAATGATAGCCAGTCCAGATTAAAGTTACAGCATGGAGAAGTAGAACCCTGCTCTCAGCATACACCTTCCTCACTAGAGAAAAGGGGAAAGAATTATGCCAATGATAGCTAGTTTATTATTTGCAAAATCTGGTTGGGTAAAACCACCTCTTCTATTCTGAAGAGAAGCAATTAAAGAGCTAAAGAAAGGTCAACAGGGTCACACAGGGTTGCTATCTGCACAAATAAACAGGAGTGTGGGAGAAGTATTTCATAGTATCAAAGATAGTCTTATTTGCAGATAAATTGTGGGTTAAATGCAATTCAACAAAGATCACAGCAGGTTTTATTTACTAATCTGAAAAACATTTTAAAATGTGTATGAAAATTCATATTCTGAAAAAGTGAACAGAATCTGAGTTTTATCTGCTAGATAAAGAATCTTTGTTTTTATCTTCTAGATAAAGACAAAGCTCTAATAGCATAAGCCATATGATTACTTGTGCATGAACAGACAGGTTAATGGAAGAGAATATATAACTAGAAACACATCCAGGTATAGACGGGGATTTGATATATGACAAAGATGGTGCCCAGAATCCACAGGATACAGATGGATAGTATAGTAGATGTATTTGAAAACCTGGTTCACAGTAAGGAAAATATTATTAGTGGACTCTACTTCACGCTATATGAAGTTGATCTCCAGAAGGCTTTGAAGACCCAAAAGTCAACAGTATGCCTCAAAATGAAGACTATATAGATTATCTTTGTAACCGTGGAGAGGGAAAGTGCTTTCAACCAAGAACCACAGAAGCTCAAACTGTAGTAAGAAAATATATTAATGCATTTGATACATCAAAGTCATGGATTTCTGTCCAAGCACACAAAAGTTAGATTGAGAGAAAGTGTCTGAAGCATCCAAATCAATAACAGACAAATTTCCATAACTACTGAGCTAACTAATTTATATTAGCAAGAAAAAAAACCCAAAAACCATAAAAAGAGAAATGAGCAAAATATAAATAGGTAATACACAAATAGAAAATGTCTAATATAGAAAGATAATCTAATGCAAACTCATTAGTAATGAAAGAATTGAAAATTAAGACAACTGTGATATACTAATTTATACTAAACAGATTTTTAAAAGTTAAAAAATGGATTATTAAGTTATTTAGGAAGTAGTGAACACAGTCTTGGTGTACTCCTGATTGGTATGTGAAGTAGAATTGGCTGCTTGTAAAGTAATCTGACGGTATGTAGTGAAATTATCCATGAGCAAATCCTATAGCCTGGCAATTTATTCTTAGTATTTAGAGATCAGAGAACTTTTTACAGCCCACGAGGGATGCTTATGTAAATTCAATCATTGCAGCACTGCCTGTATTAGGCAAACAACTTATCCATAACTATGAAAACATAACTAGTGATAGAAATAATTGGGCATATAGCAGTTGTAATTAATTTAATGTATTCTAGTTATATGAACTGATTTTAAAACTCAGTCTTGAGTGGAGGGAAGAATAGTAAAAGAAAAAAAAAACTTGTAGCATAATCTCATTTTTTTAATAAGTAAAAGAAATGTTTATATGCATAGAAGAGATGGATAATCTAAAACATGAGAAAATAAATGAAAAAAAGCTAAACCAGCATTAAAAGCTAAATTGGCTCTTCTGTAATTTGATAAACACAGTTGATAATCAGTAATCTTACAATGCCCTTACAGAATGAAGAGTAAAACAACACATTGACAACAGTAAGAAATCTCAGAATAGATATGGTGGAGCACCTGGAAGTCCTGAAGCAGAAACCGAAACAACTGGAACAGAAGCAGTAAGAAACGATGTGAGTATGAAAAACCTAGACACACCTTGTCAAATGTTTTGTTTTTAAATTATGGCGGATGGAGAGAGATTTTCAATGTTGGGGAAATACACATAAATGTTTATCAGCAATATGTGATGGCCTAGCAAAATGCTCAGTATTATGCATCGTGCAAAAAGTATGGTATAATCCACTTATATTGGAAAAGGGAATTGGAGAGAAAAGCATAAAATATGATATTTATCTTAAATCCTTAAGAAAGTATTGTAAGGGGGAAGCACACTGGCTCACGCCTATAATCGTAGCGCTTTGGAAGATCGAGGCAGAAGGACTGCTTGAAGCAAGGTGTTTAAGACCATCTTGAGCAAAGGTGAGACCCCTGTCTCTACAAAAAAATAGAAAAGTTATCTGGGTGTGGTGGCATGTGACTGTGTTCCCAGCTGCTCAGGAGGCTCAGGCAGGAGGATTGCTTGGCCCCAGGAGGTTGAGGTTGCAGTGAGCTGTGATGATGCCACTACACTCTACCTCAGGTGTCAAAGAAAGATCCTGTCTCAAAAAAAAAAAAAAGGTATGATAAAATGTAGTCAGTCATTTTCTCTAAGTCATTCAAGATTTTTTTTTCCTGTTTTATAAAATTCCCACAGTGTATATAGATTTATTTTAAAATCAGAAAAGCGTATATATAATTTTCAATATTAAATACTAATAACTTAAAAAGCAGTTTAAGAGATGTCATTGATGATTAGTTTAAGCTAAGTATGGGTAGTGGAGAAAGGAGAAAACATGCTAGTAGACCCAGACACAGGGCTGACACATAAAGCAAGACCGCACTGATTATGTGGCCTATGGCCTAAACTGTTTTCAGGTATTAAGAGCACAAGTGATAAAATTTGCCATAATGGTTTTCTCTTATAGAACTACCATTACACATAATCGTTTTCCTGTTCTATCACTTTTAAGAATTAGAGCATTAGTAATTTTGATACACAGATTATTTTTTAATCCTAAAGTTTACATTTCAATACTGTGAGAATATTAAATTATATACTTAATATCAGTACCAGATCCCTTACATAATTTTTCCAGAGACACGGCCTACTCTCAGTTATTACAAGTTTTAATATTATTAATTATATTTTGAAGATAATTTACCATCATATCAATTAATATGAAATTAATTAACTGGACCAGGAATGCACTACCTCCAGATGTTGTATTCCCTATACATTAATATCCACTGTTCATTTTGCATTTAAATTCTAGCTAAGATGGAGTAACTCTCACTCTATTATGACTGGAGCTGAGGCAGCTGGTGTTATCAGCAATCCCTGGGGCCTGGGATTTTTCTTTCTTTTCTGAAGGTGCCTCAGGGTTATGTGATGAGCTGAGATGTCCCTGAGGAGACTTCAAGTAGAGGAATATATCTTTTTGGACAAGCTATTTAGTGTCATTGTTTGGAAGCACATAAGTTTCTTGTAAGTGCTCTTTCTATATTCTCTTTTATTTTTCATTTATAACTCTAAGAAAAGCAGAAGTATCAGAAGAAAACTGTAACGGTGATGATCATTAAAGAGAAACTTGACCTCTGGTTTTGATAACAAAGAACTAAAAGGGTCAAGTGCAATGTGGTCAGACGGCCTGTTGAGTTAATAAGGATTATCAAATGATAAAGTTACAGACATTAATATTAACTTTAGAGAGACCTAATATTAAATAGAAGTGTAATGAACTATAAAAACAGGATGAACACTATTAAAATTGTCACTCTCAGATAGAGATTTTACATTCTCTTCACAAACTTTGATGGCTGGAGACTACAGTGGCTGTTCTCTCTCACTCTATATTATTTAGAGTATTTTCTTCCACATTCTCCATTTATTTGATTCTTTTGCTATTTTGGTTTATTTTTATCTGGTATAATAAAATCTATTTAGTATAAGATTTTTGTGTATAGATGCTAGATTCTGGTAAGGGTACATGAAATAGTATGATCCATGAATTGGTGATTGAGAGTAAATTGTTGCCAGTTCACAGTGAGATAAGTGTAGAATTTGAGGGTGTTGAGAAACTTTTATAGCAATTTGACATTGTCAGGATGACATGTGGTCAGTGGCTGGTCTGGTCGAGCAGAGTATAAACCATTTCAGTTGAATTTGAGTGCTGAGTTTCAGAAAGAACGATTTGTTTTCTAGTCACATCATAATTTAAGATCATTTGACAACGAAACCAACTATCATACAGGCAGTTTCCAGATTATGAATGACATAGGGTCTATAGGTTTGTTATTAAGATGAATTTGTATATAAGTTGGAACAAATACATTACCTATTATCTGTAATAGCCTCCATTCAAATGTGCAAGTTACATGAAAGTTAAAATATTTGTAACTCAAGGTCTGCCTGTATAAAATTTGGGATACACTCACATATTTAGAGATGTAAATTTGATTGTAAGTACAAGATAAATTGTTGAAACTGATTACCAAAAAGCTATAAAGATTTTGACTCTGAAAATATAGGATTTCTTGGCTGGGGACCGTGGCTCATGCCTGTAATCCTAGCACTTTGGGAGGTTGCAGTGGCAGAGGGGTGGAAAGGTTGTTGTTTAAGGCCAGGAGTAGATCAAGAACAGATTGAGCAACATGACAAGACCCCATCTCCAAAATAATAATAATAATAATAATAATAATAATAAATAAATAAAAAGAAAGAAAGAAAGAAAGAAAGAAACATTAGCCAAGCATAGTGGTATGCACCTGAAGTCAGATACTTAGGAGGCTGAGGCAGGAGGGACGCTTAAGCCCAGGAGTCTGGAGTTAGTAAGATACGGTTATGCCACTGCATTCTAGCCTGGACAACATAGTGAGACCCTGTCTCAAAAAAAAAAAAAAAAGAAAAGAAAAAACAAAGAAAGAAAAAAGTGAAAAAAGAAAGGAGGGGAAAAAAGAGAGAAAGAAATATAGGATTTCTTTCTTCATTTTGCAAAACACTAAATATCCAGAGCTTGAAGAAATTACTTTAAAAGCTATTCATTCTTTCCTATCAACATGCCTGTGCAAGAATGGCTCTCTATTATTCCTAATTAACAATTATAGAAATAGATTAGATATATATTATTGTATATCTGATTGTTCTTAATACTATAAACATTGCATAGTCAGCAAGTGAGTTGCAAGCTTATTTGTCACATAAAAATGAAATATTCTTATACATTATTTTTATTTTATTTTAACTATGTGTATTATTATATAGTGTGGGGAATTGCTATTTTTCTCCAAGGTTTTTCTTATGATTGTTAAACCAAAAGAAAAACTGTAAGAGGCATTGTGATTTTCTATGTTAATCACCTATATGCACACTTTCAACAGATATTTATACCCCTTTTCTAAAATCTCACTTCATCCTATGTATGTTTATTCTGATTATAATGAAATGTAATTTTGGATCTAATATAAAAATTAGAACTTGCATCTTTTCATTTTCTTTCCAAATAATTTTCTTATTTTACATACACATTAGTCTGAACTATTTGGCAATAAATAAAATGCGGTTGTCATGTCACATAGCTTGAGAAGCACTGCACTAGGCTCTAAAATATATTATACCAGGGTACTGGAAGGAATGGCATGGAAGGAGAGGTCTAAAACCTAAGGACATTTTCAAAGGTGCTGTAGACCCTGGATATTTGAGACAATGTGAAGTATGTTAGTATGAGAGGTCCCCCGGCTCCATTTAAAATAACAATAAGCCATGTGCAGTGTATTGGACTTTTTCTTTTGTTCATCCGTTCATTTGCTGCTTCCTCTGGGAAGTGCTGTCCCTCCCATAGCTTGCCTAGGAGGATTCCATAATATCTATGATTGGGCTTTATGGTAAGTGATCTATACAGTTACAAGGGGCCCTACACATGGTTATTACCTTGTTGACTCTTTAAAAACTCTTTATAATTTTTGAACAAGGGAATCCACATTTTCATATTTCACTAGACCCTACAAGGTTATGTAGCAGTCCTGGGTAGTAGCTATGTCAGTATGATGTGTCCACACTCACTGGCCACATTGATTAATGCAAGGCTGAGTACTACAGTAAGCACTCAAAATCTACAATCTTCTGCAGAACAATTTTTCTTTCTTTCTTTTCTTTTTGAAATTTGATTTTCAACTACTCCTTGGATCATATGAAAGACATTATTATCTGTATACTTTCTTTTTTGTCTGAGTAGCTGAAATAGGCTTTGGCTTTTGCAACAATAAAAGCAACACTAAAATACATGTCATGGGATGAAGGAAGGGTGAAAAAACAATGCTGAAAATTATATTGTAATGAAATTCTTAATCTTAAAGAAACGGCTCTCTAGAGAGATGTGGAAATAATAGACATGGGAGAATCAACTGAGAGGGCTTCAAAGCCACACATGAATGTGGAGAAATGATCTGAGTGAGTTTTTATCATGAAAATGGGTAATCACCCCAGTATGTCTTAGGACAGGACATTTAAAAAAAAAAAAAATTGAAGGGAGAACTGAATTCAAACATTGCAAAGATTTGACTTGTGTTGTGATTCTCTTTTGTCTCAATTTCTTGTTACCCATTCTCTTGAGTTGAGTGACGAAAAATAAGCAGAAAAACTTACGCTATACCAAGTTCTGTTCTCCAATCTGAAATCAGAAATTAGTGGGGAAACATCGCTGCTTCAGATGTAGTACAGATCAAACAACAAGGCAATAAGCTGTTCATGTGAATAACCCTAAATAACCAGAAATGTCAACCTAGGGAGTATTATCCCCCCAAATAGAACATTTTACAAAAGTTCTTCTAGTTATAAGAAAGTGTTAGACAAAAGGATTAAAGATGGCAGCTGAGTAACAGCTTCCCTGTAACTGGGCCTGGCGAATCTGGGGAGACAAGACTCCAGACATCTCTGGCCGGTGGGACCTGCCTACAATCATCCCTTTGAGGACACAGAGAGCCAGCAAGGGACTT
>CAUYPK010109619.1:0-27485 GCA_963574355.1 Loris lydekkerianus
GCACAGAAGTGTGTGGTTGCTGTGAAATATGACATCATGGCACTATACCAAGGGAGAAAGAGTGAGACTCTTTCTAAAAAAAAAAAAAAAAAAAAAAAGAGGGTGAATTATATGCTATGTGTATTATATCTCATTATAGAGCCTTGAGAGACTGGCGCCCTTCTCTGTGACTTCTCTCAATGTGCCTGTGTCTTGTCAGTATGAGACTGTCCAGGGCTCTGTGGTCTAGCCTGTTGCTCCAGGCAACAGTGTAGAAACCTGTACAGCAAAAGTGACAGCATGTTACTGTACTGAGTATTGTAGGCAGCTGTAACACAGTAGTGAGGATGCATGTGTCTAAACATACCTAAACATTGACTAGGTATGATTACTTTCAATGGAGTAATCATTGAGTTCCTATTCCATGCCAGAAACAAAGCAGACAAAAATCCCCACCCTCATGTACACTTTGGCAGGAGGGCACAAGATCACACAGCAAACACATATATGAAATACTGGGATCATGTCAGCAGGAATAAAGGAGAGCAGCTCCGGGGGCCCCAGTCCATGGTCACCAGGGCCAGCTTCTCAGACCTCACGGTGAGTGGCTCTGGAGGAGGTGGGTGAGTCAGCCCGGTGGACAATGGTGGAAGTGACTTCTAGGCAGAGAAAGGTTGTGAGCGGGACAGCACCGGTGCCCCTGAGGAATCAGAGAGGATGCTACTGTGGCTAGAATGGAGCCACGAGAGGGTGGTGAGAGCCGAGCAGCTACAAGTCTGCTGTAAAGATTCCGCCTTTTACCCCGAGTGGAGCAGGAGCCATGGGAGGGATTGACAAAGGAGGGGCAGGTGTGTTTGGGAGGCTCAACCTGCTGCCGGATGGAGAAACAGGTTGTCGGGGGATGTGCAGAACATTTCAGTCTATGACTACCCATAAAGTATGGCAGCCCAGTGGGACTGTGATACGATATTTTTACTGTGCCTCTTCTATGTTTAGACACATGCATCCTCACTACTGTGTTATGGCTGCCTACAATACTCAGTACAGTAACATGCTGTTACTTCTGATGTACAGGTTTGTAGCCTGGAACAACAGGCTAGACCACAGAGCACTGGACAGCCTCATACTGACAAGACACAGGCACATTGAGAGAAGTCACAGGCAAGGGCGCCAGTCTCTCAAGGCTCTATAAACACACACACACACACACATGTTCACACACAAACGTGTACGCACACTATTATCTCTGATTCTCTATGGTGATAGCATCGGTGAGAATAGCTCTTCCTATAGCTTGTTGAAAGTTCACACACACAGACTGTCAGAAGCATCCCTAAATCGATAGCTGAAGTCCTGCTCGTATGTTAATGTACATGGCCTCCAATCCCATAGTGTCTCAACGGGGCCCTCCCCACATTCAGATCACTACCTGTGTTCACACATACCTGTTGCTTGTTCTCTTTGGAATAGGGCAACATGGTGGAGACGTGAAACATGATCTCGTGCCCTTGGTACACAGTATAAACTGAGTGTAACCCTGTGGTGTCATCTGTAAAAGACAAATACGCATTTAGTGAACAGAGAGAATTCTGAGCCTGTAAGAAAACAGCTTTGGTTTGCAGATGAGAGAAAGAGGGCACAGTACATCCCCAAAGGTCGTTTTGCATTATCCAACTGCGAGGGAGCATCAACTCTCCTCTCGCTGTAAGAATCCTGCCCTCGTGGCAAGACTTCCCTCTCTCCCTAAGCTTGCTGTCTGATTCATGCCTTGCTTCAGAACAGAGGGGGCATGAGAAGTCTGGCCTAAAGAGGACAGCATGTTACAATTCCTTGCCTGCCAGTTGCTGTGAGCAAACAGGATGAAATTAACACAAGATGACATATCATTATTATGTCCACAAACCAAAAGGAACTGGCATTTCTGGCAGCATTGTATAGTGATTAAAAGCATGGGTTTTAGAATTAGGCAGACTTGGATTTAAGTTCTTATTAGTTACGTTACTTTTGACAAGTTACCTCACCTCTCTCTGAGCCTCAGTTCCTTAATTTGAAAATGTAGGAAAAATAGTATCTCTGTCCTAGGGATGTTGGGAAGACTCAACAAGGTCATACCATAGAACCTCTGTTGGTTGAACACCCGAGAGACTGTAATAAACTGATCAACACATGGAAGTGGTCAACATAAGGAGCTTCTGTTGAGTGCATGTGGTGCATGTCTGGTCTGTGAAAATTAGGTCACTGAAGGAGGTGGTCAACTATAGAGGTTCTACTGTACATGCAAAGTGCTTAGCAGAAGGCCGGGCTACCTCGAGGGCTCCACGGAGGGTGGTTATGACCATACTGGAGGGGTTGAGCGTTGGCGCTGCGGAGGACGGGTCTGCAGGCTTTGGGAATCTAGCAGGTGCATGGCCTTTGTCTGATGAGGCCAGGGCCTGACCTTGGGGCTGGACCCTGTCTCCCTGCACCTGCCCGTGAAGGCGGCGCTCAGGCTCACCCCTTTAGGATCCAGAATCTGAGGCAATGCCGGAGTGGGCGGGTGGGGTGATGAGGCCCCCAGAGGGTGAGGGAACCTGGATTTGAAGCCGAGTGAGCCTCACACCACCTGCCTGATTTACCTCAAGGACTGACTGTGAAGATAATAAGCGAAACAGCAGAAGTGGAGGCACAGGAAAAAGCTAGAAATGCCATACAAGTACGAGATCGGGAGAGTAACTTCAAATCTAACCTTGTGATCTTACTACTCCCCTCCTCAGGCCCCCGTTCCTCTCCAGCATTCCCAATGTCACTGCCACTGCCACCCCCAGCAGCTACCCCACTGAGTCTTCTTGTCACCCCACTTTCAAGGCTGCCAACCCTCCCGTGGAAATAGCTCCTGAAGAGACCCACCTGCTCTCCCACAGGTGATCCCCTCTGGCGTGAGCTGTCGCTGGCCTCTCGGCTGGCTCCCCCTCCGCCTCCCCTCTGGAACACGCACCTTTTGCTCACAGGTGGAGATCTCATCTCACCACCCCCCTACCTCAAACCCTAAATACATGCAGGATAGAATCCAAAGCTTCTAACATGACCTCAAACTCCCTGCGGGGTCACGCTCTTCCCCTCTCTCCAGGCCATGCGGCATCATTCCCCGTCCCTCTGCTCCCACCAGCCACAAAGGCATTCTCTTACTTTCTAGAACACATCACATTCTCTCCTGCCTCCAGGACTTCGCAAATGTTCTCTATGCTTGGAAGTTTCTTCCCCTTCAAGACACTCCAGTGACTCCTACTAGTCCCTCCCCTGGTCTCAGATGTCACTGCTCAGAGAAGGCTGTCCTAGTCCCCCAGAAGAGACCAACTACCCTGACGGCCCTCTGGACTGTTCCCTTTTAGTTTCCTTCAGCACTCAGTGCTTAATGATTCGACAGCTATCTGTTTAATGGACTCTAGCTCCTAGAAAGGCAGGACCTCCTGCTGGTTACCACCCACTGCTGTGGGCCAGGGGTGCACAGTCCTGTCTCCCTGGTATCTGTGGGCAGACCTGGACCTGGAGGCTGATTCAGCCTCGCAGAGCTCCACAGAGGCATTGCATATACCTACAGCCCCATGACAGATGATTGTGAAGTTTCCCTCCTTCCAACAGTCTCTTGTCCATCCCCATATACTGATCTCAGGTATAAGTTCAAATGCAGACCAGCCCTACTAGCAGAAGTTATACCAATTACAACAGAAGAGATGGAGAGGTGAGCTTACTTTTGGTGTCTAGACCACCGCGGTAGCCTGTCCAGCCCTTTAGAGTGATTGTGTCACCCAGGAGACTTAAAAATTTTTGAAAAGCTTCACTTCCAATTTCTGCAGGAAGAGAAAAGCATGAAGAAAGCATGGGTATCATCAAGAACTCCTTGTTTTCTAACTATTCCCTGGAGTCGCTTGAAAACTAGCTAAGCTCTGCTCTGTGTGTGTGTGCTGTAAACAGCACGGAGAAGCCACATTTCTTTCTTGGGAACTAGGAAGAAGTTCCACAATTCCAGGGGTCCAAAGAAGGAAAAGTACAGAAGCAGATGAACCACTCTTATCCCTTCCAGACTTGGAGTACAAGTGTTTGGTATTGCAAAATGGAAATGTTATTATTGCTACCATTAATAAAAAACCAGGTGTTTAACATGAAAAGTGTTAAACATAAGGAAGATGACACCATCATATCATTTTCCCAACCACAAAAATCACAGAAGAATCATCCACTGTTCTTGGGATCAGGCACAACCAAATTCTCCAAATTCCATTGGCTTTTCCATCTCTGCAGTGCCCCGAGCAGTGACTGGAACAAACCAGGTGATCCATGAATGCCATTCATGCCAAATGAATGAAACTGGGCAACAACTGCCCCCAAAAATCTACACTGAAATTTTGTAAAACTGTTTCCTTGTATTAAAGACTCAAACTCAGCAGTTCTCAACCTGTGGGTCGCGACCCCTTTGGGGGTCGAACGACCCTTTCACAGGGGTTGCCTGAATACATCCTGCATATCAGATATTTACATTATGATTCATAACATTAGCAAAATTACAGTTATGAAGTAGCAATGAAAATGCTTTTACATTTGGGGTTCACCACAACATGAGGAACTATATTAAAGAGTTGAGGCATTAGGAAGGTTGAGAACCACCGCTCTAACTCAACAGAAGAGTTCAGTTTTGATTATTCAAAGTGCAACAAGGAGGGACAGGTGTGACAATGGAGAGACCACTCACCATTGCTGAACATCTCATCATCAGTGAGCTGCCCGTCTCTGGCAAAAAGGACCCCAAACTTGAAATTCACAGAGCCCTTACAATAAGAACAAAAGGTGTTAAAGTTAATTTTATCATCAAAGCACATCTGAGATGTGCTGTTCATTACCTGGGAAAACCTCTGTCACCAGAATGGACACCCGGAGGTGGGGGGAAATCCCTTCCTCCCGTCCATCCTGATTTTGACATTAACAACAATCATTCCTTTATTCATACAGGTTTTTATAGCTCACAGATGACACTCTAAGCTTTTATGAGTCAATTCATTTGCAATTTCATTATTAATGGCCTCTGCAGGATGCCAGTTCCATTCTGCGGCAAAACAGAGCTCCAAACAGATGGCCACAGGAACTCACGGGCCTGGCACCATCTTCTAATCAGCCCACCAGCAACAGTCCACATCCCAGTCAGCAAAGGAGAGTTCGTTGTAATTCACAGCTTAATGGGAGAATCTCAGGCTGATATCTTGTACGCTTCTTTTAGAAATAGAAATGGAAATTGTTGGCAATTTACACTAAAAGCTCATTTTCTCCAATTCCTAAAGATATTTAATCTGAAGAAGTCACAAAACAGATGTGCCAAGAAAAAAGAAAAAAAAGCAAGCCAATCAAGCAGTAGCTGGTGCAAATGTGCAGTCTACTATCCTCAAATCAAAACTGAATTAAAATCTGATCCCACGGAAATGGTAACCAGCAGCTTCTGCTGGGAAGGGAGCAAGACAGAGGAACAGGGTCGGGGAGTCACAAACAGGATCTCAGCTGTACTTGTAATATTTTCTCTTAAACTGGGTAGTGGGTTTATAGATCTTCATGATATTATTCTATCATGATATTTACTGTATGTCTGAAGTATTTTATAATAAACCCCCGTGACGTCAGAAACGAATCAACCTCTGCAAGGTTGTCTGACCCACCCTGAGATGGGGGCCTTTTTGGTGGTCAGTTAAGGAGCAGACTAGGAGCTAAGTGAGTGGCAGGCCTGAAGCGGGAACCTGGGGTCAAGCATTCTTTCCAACACCATGGCACTATCTTCTCTGCACGGCATTGAGTGAAACTGGGAGCCACAAGTAGAGATGGGGTCTGCGGCCACCTGATGAGTGGTCAAAGCTTTTAAACCTTTTATGGAGCTGCTCTGAGTACCATGCTACCAACTCCCTTATTGAGGACCCCTCCGACTTCAGGTGGAGACTCTAGAAAGGTCAGTGTTGCAAGCCCTTGTTCAGTCTCCACCACACATTATCAAGGTGACTGAAGGACTGCAAGGTCTGTACGGCATGGAGAGTTCAGGTACCTGTGCACCCAACAGTGTAGGGTCTTCAAGGTCACTTACAGGTCCAGGTTTGCCACGACAGCCTTGGCTTATATCTGCTTTGTCTGCTGTCCTGGTGTTATTAATAATTACTCTCACAAGGGTCTCACTTTAAATAATAAATTATATGGAACCCCCTCCTGCTTCAGGTGGAGATTCCAGAAAGACTGGTGTTGCAGGGCCTCATTTACAGAATTTGGTTTCTAGCACTTCCCAAATAATGCCCATGACTTACAGAGACTTTTCATCTATCTCTAAAATCAAGGTATTGCTCGCAATGCATTATCATTGTGACATATTATTAACATGTTGGTATATTAACATATTCTTATTACAATGCATTACTTTTTACATTTTAGGAAGAGATCATCTGATCCAGGGAAACCGGACCACAGTAGATTATATTTTAATCAGCCATTCAACCAGACACCACTGTGCTTCCGGAGGCTGGGTGCTCCTTGCAGCTGTGGAGCTTGGGGAACACGAGGGAGCTCTCCATGTCCCAAGGCCACACCCGGGCCCCTGGAGGGAATGTGCCAGCACTGGTTTTCTCAGGACTTAAGTCCTGCTTAGACATTCAACATACAAAGTCACATTTGTTATTCCTACTTGTATGGAATTTACATTTTTTAAGTTCTTAATTTTACAAAATGAAATTCACCATGATTATAAACCAATGTGTAGTCACATTCTTGGGAATTAATAGTATGCTAGGAATTATATTTCTTCTGTGACAAGTGAAGTATGATGGGAAACTAAGGTCCCAGTATTCCAGAAGGATCTTGTGGAATGGAGAAATGATGTCCTTACTCAAAACTAGACATCCCTTCCTCTCATTTAGGCAATGCCTCTATACTCTGGGATTCCACATGTCCCTGTGCATCTCTCCCCTCCCGGGGTGTTTTACCACTCGGGATGCCATGTTCTCTCATGGGGGTGTCTCTCTGTGCAGCGGGCAAATAAAACTTGGGTTTGGGGACGGAGGTGCCACTTTACCAAATAGCTTAACTTTTGGGAGCATGACACTATGTTCATTAATTGTTTCCCAGTCCATCTTTGCAGCTGATAAGTTTACCACTAGAATAAGGTGGAATGGGACAAATGCTCCCAATTTATCCCAGCTGAGAAGCTGCAGGATTACATAGAAATCCTTGGCCACCCAGTTCTCAGAGCAGCCCCGGAGGATGGTGACTGCTGGATAGCTCTTCAGGCTGTCACGACAAGTGACTCTTGTTGCTTCAAGCAAATGTCCCTTTAGTAAAGAAATAAAATTTAGAAATAAAGAGATCAGCAACTTACTCTTCAAAACTCAGGAGTTTCAATAAAAGCACAGGAGAACACAAACAGTTAACTGGGGTTCTTTTAGGGGGTGGAGGTGGAGAAGTGGAGTGTTGTTAACAGGCATGTGCATGCAACTCAGTGGACAGTCAATACATATCTGTAAATTAATGACTATAGTAATTTTGAGACATAAAAACCATATATAGTATAATCCTGATTTTATATAAAATATAACAAACATATATACCAAAATGTTAATAGCAATAGTCCCTGTGATTGTAGGTGACATTTTATATATTTCTGTATTTTTCAAATGCTTGCCAGAAATGTGGATTATTTTTGTTGTTTGCCTTTTATAAGTTGTATACAGAATCTATGAATTCTCCTGCAAACAATATGAATCCAACAAAGATAATATATAGATAAAAATGTAGCCAGGTGCAGTGGCACACACCTGCAGTACCAGCTACTTAGGAGGCTGAGGCAGGAGGATTGCTGGAGCTTAAGAGTTTAAGGCCAGCCTGGGCAACACAGTGAGACCCCCTTTCTAGCACTTCCCAAATAATGCCCATGACTTACAGAGACTTTTCATCTATCTCTAAAATCAAGGTGTTGCTTGCAATGCATTATCATTGTGACATAATTATTATCAACATGTTGCTATATTAACATATTCTTATTACAATGCATTACTTTTTACATTTAAAAAAAAAAATGCAGGCATCGTCCTCTTTGCCCGCCCTCTGCTGCATTCCACCCTACAGTCCATGTAAAAGGAAATCCTGTTAACAGAGGTTTTGATTCAGTGAGGGCACAGCCCTTGAGGACATCTAGGGCCAAGCAACTGTGACGGTGGGAACTGCAGGCTTTTGCTGAGGGGGCAGAAAAAGTAAGGAGGTCAGCATGGTCAGTGTGGAGCTGATGCCTGGAGAGGTATCAAGGGCCACATGCCGCAGGCCTGGAAGGCCAGGGTATGGACTTGGGGCTTTCCTTTGGGTGAGACGAGAGGACTTTAGAGTTTGAGCAGAGAAACAACTTGATCCCACAAAGCTCATTTGAATGCTACCTAAAATCAAAAGCGAGCGGAGTGAACATCAGGAGGAGAGTTAGGGGACTGAGGAGTCCAGGCAAGAGATGATGGGGGTAGCATCACCACAACCAGTGGTCATGGTGTAATCGTCCAGATGTGTTTGAATCAGGGATCTTTTATGAAGTAACACCAGGATGTGCTGGTATCAGATGTGGGGTACCAGAGAAGGAGAGGCAGTAAGGATTTTTCCAAGTTTGGCCTGAGCAACAGGACAAATGATATTTACTGACAGACGTAGATCCATTATTTACTCAACTGCTGATTGATAATATTTAGATATATCCTTAAATTAATTATATACTTAGAAAACTTAATATACCGCATATACTCGAGTATAAGCCGACCCGAGTATAAGCCGACCCGAGTATAAGCTGACCCCCTTAATTTTACCCTAAAAACTGGGAAAACGTAGTGACTCGAGTATAAGCCGAGGTGGAAAATGCAGCAGCCACTGGTAAATTTCAAAAATAAAAATATATACCCAAAACAATTACAATAATTGAGGAATCAGTAGGTTAAATGGGTAGTGGCCGTGTAAGAGGAAGTGTTTGTGTAACTACGGTAACAGTTTTTTTATTACGGTAAACTTAATATTTTTTTATACATTTAAATACATGATTACATTTACAATACATGATTGTTTGATATACTGTATACCATTAACAGACCACATTAACCCATAGTATTCAATGGCAACTTTAATAAAACGAATAAACCATTTAAGACAGTAAAGCACTGTAAATAAATGGTTAAAAATCCTGAATCCTTATACTCCAAAACCCCTGATTATAAACCCCAGGATTTATAAACATTTATTTACAAGACTTTACTGCCTTAAATGGGGTTTTCACTTAATTAAATGTGCCATTAAATATTGTGGGTTAAATAGATCAGTGGAATACAGTTCAGTTCAGCCGCCTACCTCTTCAGCTCAGCTGCGATTTGTGGACTGAGCTGAAGCACCGCCCCCTCAAGAAGACGGCAGAAGACGACTGGAGATTACGTGCATTTGATTAGGTGCACGCGCACCGAATCAAATAACCTGTATGACCCTAGTATAAGCCGAGTTCGGGTTTTTCAGCACAAATTTTGTATATACAGTATCTCAAGTATATACAGTATCTTAAGTTTAGAGCATGAATAAAATGTATATTATAATTTAGTCTTTAAACATAGTACAGCTTTTTACTTAAGCATTCAATTACTAAACAATTAAAAAAATCTAAATCGGTAAAGAAAACACTCTGACAAATGTCATTGTAGGGTGAATTAAGGGAAACAAAAAAAGAGCACTGGTACTTAAAAATGTGTCTGGAAATATATTTTAAAAATAAACCTAGTTTAAAATAAAAACAAGTTAACTTTTGAGAAATATGTATATAAATGATTATAGAAATGGTACATAAAAACAATAGAAATACCAAAGAATACCTATTTTATGTGATTAAAACTTACTTGTGACTCAGGTGCTGTACTTCACTTTCAATTAAATTAAAAAAAAATCTTAGCAGTGTCAGGTGGAGTGCCTTAGAGCCAATAATATTTTCTGAAATTTTATGACAAAAACTTTCATTGAAAAGGCAAGACCTGAAAAACATAAACATACAAGTAATGCATTGAATAAATTCTTAACAAGATAATTTTTAGAATACTGTTGAATAAAAAATTTTCAACAAAATAAAAGGTCAACAAAATTTTATTAATATATTTTCTTCCCTTAAAAACTTAACACTGTCACATGTCTTATGACTATTCAATGTTAATAATATAGATCTAATTTCTCTATTTTTTAATGATTGCAATATTTAACAATTAATAAGTACTCTCTTTCACTGATAAGAATTATGAATTTCATTAAGTACTTTCGATCAAAATGACCAGCTAACCTCTCAAACAAGCCATAATCCTTCTCTTTCTTAAGATAATTTTCTTTTTCATTATTTAGTAAATGAAGGTCATTTAGGAATATATAGAGCTTTAAAAATTCACTATTTTGTTTTGTTCTCTATAGCAGTCACTTCCAATAGAATTTTCTGTGATAATGGATAATATATTCTACTGGACATCTGAAATGTGGCTTGTTTACCTGAGGATCTGAACTTTTAAATACTTAATCTTAATAAAATTTAAATATATATAGTATCACAACAGTGGCTCATGCTTGTAATCCCAGCACTTTGGGAGGCACTGAGGCTGGGAGCTCAAGACCAGTCTAGGCACACAGCAAGACTACCTTTATAAAAAGAAATAAAAAATATTAGCCAGCCATAGGGATGCTGTACCTGTAGTCCTAGCTATCTGTGAAGTTGAGGTAGGAGGATCATTTGAGCCCAGGAGTTTGAGGTTGCAGTGAGCTATGACCGGGTCACTAAATAAAAATAGTCACATGTGGATAGTGGCTACTGGGTCAGACAGCAAAGTTCTATAATATATTTTCAAAGAAAACATAAAACTACTCAAAATTCTAAGAGTTACAGAGTCTACATAATCTCTTAACATTCTTATTAATTATATTAACAATGTACTTGTAACTTTCTACCTCTGTCTCCACTTAATCTGTCTTCTTTTTGAATGCCACATTCTCATAATACGTTCCATAGCAGCTATTAAACTTAGTAATTTATTTGATATTCAAATTTGTTTCACAAAATTCCCCATCCCCATATAGTTATTTAGTCTATCTGAAAACCAACATAGACAATAAACTTTTTTTCTTTATTTTGAAATGAAACTTGAGTTTATTAAAAAGTCTAATTAAAAAAAATCTAATTTTAGGTCACCCTAAGTCTATTTCCTGTCACATCAATTAATTCATCCAAACACTTACTAAACAATCATTACTTTCAGGCATTGTATTAGACACAGTATAAAGATGTTTAAGACTGAGCACTTATCCTTAAGGAAGTCACAGACTGATGTGATTGACAAATCTAACTCAAAGGAAAGGGCAAGAGTTAGAAAGTGGCATCTGAGTTACATTTTAAAGGATACGCATATTTGTGAGGTGCAGGAATCGGGAGGTGTGTGTGTGTGTGTCTGTGTGTATGTATGGGGGTGGTAGGGAGGGAGAGAGAGAAAGAACCTAAGAACAAAGGGATAGAGAAAATGGAAAACTATCACAGGGCACACTGGGGAAGGTGATAACAGATGAGAACAGAGCCAGATACAGAGGTTAAATCATAAAGGGCCTTACATGTTTTACTAAGGAATTTGGACTGTTTTCTATAGATGATTTGTGACTCAATGAAGGACTTTAACCTGGGAAATGACAAGATCACTTTGGGAAGAGCACATTGGGGCATTATGGAAGATAAAGGGAAAAAAGTCACATCAAGATCAACAAAGCAGCTAATGTTAAGTTTATGCAAGAAGCCATAAAAACTTTTAGAGACAGTGAAGAAAGGAACAGACTTGGAAATTAGGAAGGATGCCTGCCACATAAACCATACTTCCTCATACCCTATGTATATTCTGGGCCAGTCCTGCTGTGATGGTGTTGCAAGAACTGTTGCTTCATTCTCCTTTTCATCCCTACAAGTAGCATTGTGACCAGATCCCAGTAAGTACCCAAACACTTGCTGAAAGAATGAATAAATGTTTGGTAGCTAGCACATAGGCTTACCTCAAAAATATCACAACATCAAAACAAAAACAAACAAAAAACAAAACATATCACAACCAAGATGGTACATGAATTTTATGATCTTAAAGAGGTAACCAAACATCTGTCCTTTGTCTGGCTACTCAAGTGTCCTTTCTTTTTCATTACTATGGACCTCCTAAAACTACATAATTGGGTAGTGAGAAAGATGTTACCAGACAAATAGGATGATCAGATATAGAAAGGTATCAAAGTAGAAAGATGAAAATCCTAAATTCTGCTTGGGAGCAAGAAAAAGAAATGGGAAGGATTTCTAGAAACAATAACATTTAAAAGACAAAGGAAGGTCTAGGCCAGCGGTTCTCAACCTGTGGGTCTGTTATTAAAGGGCCGCAGCATTAGGAACCACTGGCCTCCTAGCAGATGACAAAAGGGGCACAGGCATGGTAGAGGCAACATATTTAGGAAACATTAAGTTCCTAAAAATTAAAAATAAAAAAATTTCTAACTAAAAATATTAACTGAAGCCCTAAAATAAATACTACATACAGCTACAAATGTTTATTCTTTTAATGACCAAAACTAATGATATGCATAGTCAGTAAATTAATTTTCTTCATTTTAAAAACAATGTACAAACTTATATTTTGTTAAATAATTTGGCTTTCTAGTGAATCCATTTCATGCATTCAATGAGCACTTTTTAATCAACAAATTGACAAACATGACCATCTGTACTTTCTATAAAAGTTCTCCAATAAATGTAATATACACATTTTCTAAAAGTGGACACATACTTTTATTATCAGTATTTAAAAAAATATACACCATAACAATTAGTACATGAAAGGTAATATGTGAACACATAAAATTCCTTACCTGATAAGCACTTCTACTAAAGACCATGCTCCTTTCATACAAGTTGGACACTGAAACAACTCTAAGTAATATTGTGACATGGTTGGGGACTTCCAAGGAGGATGCAGGTGAAGAAGCGCTGACAATATATGAAAGTATCGGCCAGGAAACGTATCTATGTTATCCTATTATGTAAAAATAAATAAACAAATACAACATTATAGCTGAAAGTATAGTTTTAGCAGCTAATTCAGTCTAAAACTAGAATAATAACCCTGCCCTAACTTTCTTGCCAAATATGTTTGGACAAAGGCGATCGGCTGGAGATTAGCTAATTAAATACAGCAACTGAGAGAGAGGCACGCTCTATGTACAGCTGACCTTTGAAAAATAAAGTTTGAGCTACCTGGTCCACTTATACGTAGATTTTTTTTCAATAAATGCAGTAGGCCCTTTTTATCTGTAGGTTTGGCATCTGCAATCAAAGGTAGATTGAAAAATACAGTATTCATGGGACACAAAGCTGTGGATGAGGAGGGCCAACTTTTCTTTTCTTAAAGATACAGGCTATGAAAGAGGGTCTGTGGGATTTAAGTACACAGAGCATTCAGTATCTCCAGGGGTCCTGGAATCCCTATCCCATGATCTGAAGGGACAACTGTATCTACACATTAAGCAATGCTAGCTATTAGGACTAACTTACATAAAAAGTGCATTTTTCTTTTCACAAGTATAGTAAGATTAAGAGTTCCCAGATGTCATGTGAAAGGAATTATTCATGCAAAATTATTCTGACATATTTTATACCTGTTGTGTTTCCAAAGTAGGACCTCGATGAAGAACATGATTAGAAAGTTATCTCTGAACAGCTGCTCCTACTGGTTTTCACAGTTTAAAGAATTTGTTCAGTATCTATTTGCTATAAATTACAATGATTATTATCAATGTACAAAAGAAGCAATTTACCAAATTGCATTCTAGATAATTGTAATCTGAATTTCACATTAGATACTTTACTGCCATGAGAAGAATTAGATAACTTTTTTTCTAAGAAAAAATTATCTCTGCAATCTTGAGAAAAATAATAAGCTAAAATAGTAAGAGTAGTACCGAGCATATAGTTTAAACATTTTAACTAGAAAAGAAATAATAATAAACAAGTCCTGTATTTTGGAGTAAAATGAAAAACATAGAACACTGAAAAGAGAACTTTACATTTTAACAAAGAGAACTTTACATTTTAACATTCTTTGAAAAAATATAAACCCTTAAGAATCCTCTTACCTGTAGAACATTCTCCAGAAGAGCATGAAGAAGGCATACAGGAGGGATATAATGTGCTTGCAAAGAGGAGAGTTCCTCAATTGCTTCTTTAAAAAACTGTCCTTCTATGAGGCTTTCAATTAAATTTAATATACCTCTGGGAAATTCAGCATTTTTCACCTAAAAAAGTAAAGATTCTATGACTTAAAGAAAAGAAAGGTGAAATTCTAAAATTAGATTTTGAATTAGTTTTAATTTCCTAATCTATAAAATGACAATAACTCCTGCCCTCACTACTTGACAGGGTTATTACATATTTCAAAAAGGATGCTGTACATGAAAATGTTTTCCAACAACTAAGTCACTGCCAAAATTTAAATGATTAATTGTTTTTGTTATTTTTTGTTCCCTTAATAGTAAGGGTAAATACTACCTCTCAAAGAAAACTTTTGAGTTGGAATTTGCAGTTTAGCTGATAAAGAGGAGACTTCAGTCAGAATGCTACAATGACAAAGTTCTTTAGATGCAGAATTAATTTTTGGTTTTCTTTTAAACTGAAAGACAAAGTGTGTCCATTATAAAGTCCTAAATATATTGATATCACCAAATCCAATCAATATTTGAAAAAAGTAGCAAGTGTCAGAGAACCAAATCATACAATCATTCTGAGAATGCATATTTATATAACTTGGAAAGTTTCAGAGTTACATTTCCCTTAGTAAAAATACTTTTAACAATAAAAGTAACTACTGTAAGTTGAGAATCCAGACTACTCTGAAAAATTATATGGAATAAAAAAGTCAATTTTAGAATAATAATCATGTAAAAGAAATAGTATACTTTTGTAAATATTACACCAAAAGTCTAATGTAAAAGTAGTAATTAAGAAAGTTTTGAAACATGAAAACCGGGACACAGATGAGGTTGGATTAGTTAGCAAACTCACCCTACTTAGCAAAAGTGCTAAATATCTCATGGTGAACATCACTACAGTGACCTTTAAGGTGCTCCCCTGGGGAAGCTCTACACCAATGCCAGCATCTAGTCTACCTTTCAAAGTAATTTTGGAACTTTTTCCCTGGAATGGCCATCAGACCTAACCTATGAGGCTAGACAATTAAATTTATGAACTCATCCTAGATAAAGTGCTACATATCTTTCTGCTGAATATCACTATGGTCACCTTCCAAGTATCTCCGTTGGCTATCTAGTGATAGCAGTGATATTTAGCAATTAGGTATGTGTACTTTTTGTAGGATGAGTTTGTGAGCTTAATTGTCAGACCTAATACCATGACAGCCCTGACAGCCATTCAAGAAAAAGTTACAAAGCTGCTCTGAAGGGTGGATGAGGTGCTGGTATCGACGTATTGCTTTCCAAGGGGAGCACTTTACAAGTGACCATGACGACAGTCAGCCATGAGGTTTGTAGCACTGTCTGTAGGATGAATTTATGAACTTAATTGTCCTACTTCATATTTCACCTGTATTAAGCACACTAAGTTTTTAATAATTGTGATCAGTTTCTACTGCATGGGAAACATTTTTTATTAATTAACTAATTCTGACAGAACAACAATTTTCCTTTTCATTTTTTATTACAGAAACTATACTTAAAATTTTATAGGAAGTATACTTTTACAGACAATACATTCCTTTAAATCAAAATAACTAATAGTAACAGGACACAAAGCTTCTTTTTTGCCCTGATTACCACCCTATTCCAAGCCCCTTACCTCAACATTGTATACTGGTTGTTTATCTATTCTAACGTAGTTGTATCTGACAGCCTACAAAAAAGCAACCATAAGATTAAAATTTAACATTGTTAGATTGAAAAATACATTTTAGCTTACAAAGCATAAAACCTTAGGAAAATAAACAAAACAGAATCAGGAAAACATTAATGGATATAATTAATTTGATACTCATTTGTTCAAACTGGTTACTTCCATCATCTTAGGAAAATGGCACTCTCATGAATATGAACATTTCTCTATTTTCTTCTACTAAATTAATATAACTTAAGAGACAAAGTCACACTCAGAAAATGTGAAGAGGTTCATTGTTCCTAGTAGAACAATTATTTTAATAATTAAAAATATAAATAGGGGCTGGGAGCAGTGGCTCACAACTAGCAGTTTGGGAGGCCAAGGCTGGATCGCCTGAGCTCACAGGTCCAAGACCAGCCTGAGAAAAAGCGAGATCCTGTCTCTAAAAATAGCCAGGCATTGTGACGGGCACCAGTCCCAGCTACTTGGGAGGCTGAGGCCAGGGGATTGCTTGAGTCCAAGGGTTTGAGGTTGCTGTGACAGCATGGTACTCTATTGAGGGCGATAAAGGGAGACTCTGTCTCAAAAAAAGAAAAAAAAAGAAAAGAAATATAAATAGGGAGAACATTTTGTATAAGAGTACGATAAACAATGTCAGTAGTTATCTATAAAATCCTATGTAAAGTCTTCCTCTTATTGTTTTAAAATACGTGGGTATTTTAAAATAACTGGGTAGTTTAAAAAATTATCTTGGAAAAATATCTACAACAAATATACTGAAGAGGCAGTATCATCGAAGGAGAGGGTTTCAAGAAGCTGAATAGAGGTGCCTAGTACCCAAAAAGGAATAAAATAGAAAGTGGATAATCATGGGTTGAACAGAGCATCTAGGAGAGAACACCAGAATTCATCAGGGGAGACAGAGTACCCCTGAAACATAAAGGACAGGGAAGAGAAGCAGCTAGTCTAACTGGAATCTGGAATTGGCTAGACACCAGGAGAAATGACGTAGGGAAAGGAGGTGAGAGTTCCCACCTTGGACTTCTACAATTTCAGCCAAATGAAGGTCCCTCCACCTTTGAAGGCCTTGAGAGTAGCTTAGGGAGCCGCCTGGAGTCCACACAGTATTGTTCCAGAGAGGGAGTTTGCACTGGGTCCCACTTGACCCTCTGAGACCCAAGAGGCTAAAGCATGGCACTATTGTGAGAGCCCAGCCATTACTAGACCATACCCTGCTCCACTCACCAAAACATCCAAACATGCCATAAGCAAAAAGAACCTAAAGAGTGACCTGCCCTACCTATTACACCAGAGCTGATGTGCACCACTGGGGGGCCCGAGGACAGGCCAACTCCCTCTATCCATTCTGACCACTACCAATGCCACGAGTGCCTGAGTGTACTGCCAGAGGACATGGGTACTGGCCCACCCCTACATACTTCCAATGGCACATGAACACACCACCAGGACACCTGACAACAGGCCTGTTCTTCCCAGCACCGCGGGCACCCAAGTATGTATTCCAGGGAAAGGGGAGTGGGGGGTTCAGCCTGTCCTGTTTGCCAACCAGGCACTCACGTACACTGTCGGGGGTTGAGGACGACCTACCATGCCCACTGCCACTGTTATCAGTTCCCTGATATGCTGTCCAGAGACCTGCAAATTAACTTGCCCTGCCAATACCAACTATGCATACCAGCAGAGGGGCCTTATTCTAGAACAACCAGCCTGTTGCTGCTGGCAACCACCTACCTATGCCACTTGGGGCTTGGGGACTGACTGGCCCAGACTGTTGATGGTACCACTAGTACATGAGCTTGTTCCCTGGTGGCCCAAGTATTGGCCTGCCACTTCTACTATCATTGTTGACACTATGCATACTGTCCCAGGTGCCCAAGGATCCATCCACCCCATTCCTGCCATGTAAGCAAGGTGCCAGGAGTGCTATCTCAACCCACTGCTACTGGTGCTGGCATATACCACCCAGCCTGCCATCAGCACCAGTACTACCTGAGAAATACCTGCCTGTCATCCACATCCTCAGCAAAGTCTTACCATAGACTCCATTAACCATCATGGTCTAAGCCACTGATGCACTCAGTCATAACACTAACAATGACTAAAGGCAAAGAAATCATGTGGAGAATACACGTCTGTGCCCACACAGAAACAAACCAAAGTGCCATGTCTAACCAACATTTAAGACACAACTATAAAAAAAAGTTTGTTTTCCTAAGGACAAATTGGGAGAGCTGACTGTTAGACCAGATACACAAGATACCCATTTAATAACATAGGAAACACAAAAGAGCAAGGAACATTACACCTCCAAACAAAGACAGTAATTCTCAAACATCAGATTCCAAAGAAAAAGAAATATATGAAATGCCTGAAAAAGAGTTCAAAATGATTATTTTAAAGAAACTCTGTGAGATACAAAAAAATACAGGATGAAGAACCCAAGGAAATTAGAAAATTTTATGATCTCGATGAAAAATTCAACAAAGAATTATCATAAAAAATAACCAAACAGAAATCCTAGAATTAAAGAATTCAATGAATAAAATAAAAAATACAATCACAAGATTCAATAGACAAGATACAGCAGAAGAATTTCTAAACTTGAAGACATGAAGATAGTCTTTTGAAATGATATATGGGATCAATTCAGCAAGAAGATACATTTCTACATATATATGCACCCAACACCAGCATATCTAGATATAGAAAGCACATATTATAAGATCTAAAGGGAGAAATACACTCTACAATAATAGTTGGAGACTTAACCCCACTATAAGGACAAGACAGATCATTTAGATAGAAAACCAATAATAAAATTTTGGATTTAAACTCTGTATTAGATCAAGTGATCTCAATAGTATTTACACAATGCTTTACCTAACAGCTGCAGAATGCACATTTTTTTCCATCAGCACATGAACATTCCCTGTGACAGACAGAAGTGTCTGACATTTTATCTTTTCTGCTGCACACTGAAACAATGTTGGGAGGAAGGGGGATGTTTCCCATCCTTTTCATGATATCTGACACCAGAGATAAGCAAAAAAGGTCCTCACAAATCCTGTCGACCACAAATCAAACACCTCTGCCCATAAAACAAGGCTCACTAAATCTAAAGGCAAATTTTTACCTATTATTTTCTCAAACGATACTGTAATAAAACTAGAAATCAATAATAAGAGGAGCTTTGAAAACTGTACAAATAGCTATGAATGAAACAACATGCTCCCGAATGACCACTGGATAAACAAAGAAGAAGAAAAAAACAAACAAACAAACAAAAAACACTCCAAGCAAATGAAAACCAAAACACAACATACCATAACCTGTAGGATACAGCAAAAGTCAAGAGAGTAGAAAGATTTAAATCAATCCAATGATGTACCTCAAAATATTTAAACAGTAAGAACAAACTATATGCAAAACAAGCAGGATAGAAAAAAGATAATAAAAGCCTGACTGAAAGTAAAGACTTAAAAATCAACAAAAAAATATGGCTTTTTGAAAAAAGTCAAAAAATCAATATACTGCCAGACAGATTAAGAAAAAATAAAAAATTAAAAAGGAGACATTGCAACTGATATCACAGAAATACAAAGCATCATTAGAGACTATTACTAACAAATACATGCTAACCTACTAAGATTGATTCAGAAAGAAATAAAAAACCTGCACAGACCAAGTGTTAGCAATGAGACTGAATCAATAATATTAAGTCTCCTTACAAAAACACAAAAGCCTAGCACTGGATGGCGTAACTGCTAAATTCAAACGAACTTAAAAAAAAAAAAACAAAAAAAAACTAACATCAATTTTTGTCAAATTATTACCAAATACTTAAGAGGAGGGAATTCTTTCTAACTCAATTTTATGACACCAGTACTACTTTGACAGCAAAAACTCCAGGCCAACATTCCTGATGAACACAGAAGCAAAAATTCTCAACAAAATACTAGCAAACCAAATCTAACCAGAGATCAAAAAGATAGCACACTGTAACGAAGTGGGATTTATCCCAAAATGCAAGGGTGGTTCAACATATGTACATCAATAATTGCAATACATCACATACAGAATGAAGTTCAAAAACCATATAATCATCTCAATAAACTCAGAAAGTGTATTCAATGAAATTCAACATCCCTTCATGATAAAAATTCTCAACAAATTAAGAATAAAAGGAATATACTTCAACATTACAAAGGGCACGTACAACAAACCCAGAGCTAAAATCATATGGAATGGATAAAACCTGAGACTTTCCTCTAAAAATTAGAACAAGACAAGGATGTCTGTTTTTTACCAGTTTTATTTAACATAACACTAGAAGTTATCCCAAACAGAGCAATCAGGCAAGAGAAGGAAATAAATACCATCCAAACTGGACAGCAAGGAAGGTTAACTGTTCCTTTTTTGCAAATGACATGATCTTATATACAGAAAAAAAACCTAAAGACTCAACCAAAAAACTCTTAGAACTGATAAACAAATTCAGTAAAGTTGTAGAATATAAAATCAGCATACAAGAATCAGGTTTTCTATACACTGATCACCAATGAGCTGTAAATAAACCAAGAAAGCAATCCCATTCACAATAGTTATTAAAAAATAACAAGGAATAAATGTAACCAAGTAAATGAATGATCCCTACGAAGAAAACTACAAAACACTGATGGAAGAAAAGACAACACCAACAAATGGAAAGGCATTCCAAGCTCACAGATTGGAAGGGTATTGTTAAAATGACCTTATCAATCCAAAGCAATCCACATACTGAATTTAATCCCTATCAAAATACAAATGACATTCTTCAAAGAAGCAGAAGAAAACAATCCTAAAATTCATATGGAACCACAAAGGACCCCAAATGATCAGTGGAATGATTAGAAAAGCCAGAAACAAATCCACATATTTATAGTTAACTGATTTTCAATAGAAGTGCCAACAATATCCATTAGAAAATGGGCACCCTCTTCAAAAAATGTTAGGGATTTTGCTGGTTGCCTCTTACTGTTGTGAAGGAGGTTCTCTTTTTCCTTGCTTTTGGATCTTTTTATATCTTGAGATTCAATTAGATACTTACGTTTGAGCCTTTTTTTAAAAAACAGTCCAACTTCTAAAAATTTCTTCCTCCTTCTCAATAACATTGAGTACGGATCTAGTGTGTACTCTAAGCCTGCCTCGCTTTGAAGCATCTGATTCCAGGGACTCTTAACAATGCCTGTGACTTGTGGGCCTGAAGTAAACTATCCTTGCAAATGTCTTCCACTGAGATGCCACCCCCACAGACGGCCTCTCCTCTTCTGTTCTCTATAATCTGCTGACTCACGACAGCCCTGATTCTTCCATCACTCCCCAAGTAAAACTTGCCACTTGTGTAGAGAATGCAGTGAAGAAGGAAGATAAAAGTCCAGGTCAAGAAATAGAAAGCTAGAACCATATTCTCTACAAACATGGTGAACATGCAATGACAGATTTCAGAGACAGAAATACCTCAGTCTCAAGCAGACAAGAACTTCCCAACATCCCGAACCTCACCACAGATAGGTTAAGACCTGGTTCCAGAACCAGAGAATAAAGTCTAAGAGGCGGCAAAAAAACAAACACCCCCCCCCCAAAAAAAAAAAAAAAAAAACCCCAAAACCCAAAAAACCCAACTGGCCAAAGAACAGCAACAGTATGACTTAGGCTCAGAAGGCTTCAGCACCCATGGAGCAGCCAAACCTCTAGGCTTTCTACCACAAGGTGTGGTACATCTGGAGCCCTTCCAATGCAGAACCAAACCTAGGGCAATTCAACCTACAGTGACCAAGCCTGGAACAGCCAGTCTTGGAGCAATCATTCCTGTAACAGTCAGACCTAGAACAAGCAGGCCTGAAATAATTCCCTCCTTAACTAAGTGGGAAGGAACTGCTACAGTCTTGTCTGCAGTTCCAACAAAATTTTCTTGCCAGTAACTTGGAAATTGCCTTAGAAACTTCTGGAGAAAGTCATATGTAATACGACAAACCACTAAATATTTTAGCTCCCCACAAGCTTTGGATTCATTCCTAAATTACTCAGTGAATATGCAGCTTGAAGATGTGTGAAGACAGGTGTATAATTCAATTTCAGTGTGGGCAATGGCTGAATCCTTTCCTCTCTTAGGACTTTTCTTACCTTAGAGCTAAGCGTTCTGCCTCTGTTCTGGTTCTCAGTGTGCCTACTGCATGACTGGAGTCTAAGGTTCCAATAACCTTGGCTGCTACAGACAGCACGACAGAAGGCATTTCTGGCTTCAGATAAGCAGTTATACTTCTAGTTTGGAAAGCTTTAGGATTTAGAATCGAACAGCAAGAACAGGAAGAAAAAAGTACAAAGATGTGTGAAAGATTATTTCCACTTTCTGGGACTGGCTTTCCTTTTAATTTTTATTTTAGATTATATGGGGGTGCAAACCATCAGGTCTTATAATTTACACATGAAAGGTGAGAGTCACTGTACTGCAGCTGTGTCCTGCACCCAGAGAAGGTGCCATACCCCATGCACTGTACTAGCTACTGAACCCTTCCCTCCCACACTTTTTGAATTTGAGATTTTCTCTTGTGTGGATTTGTGATTGTTAGACATAAGACTGGAAACTATAAAACAATTAGATGAAAACATGGAGGAAACACTTCAGATCAAGGGAATAGGCAAAGATTTTATGGCCAAGACTTCAAAAGCAAAGGAAACAAAAATAGACAGATAGCCCTATATTAAACTAAAAAAAGCTTCTGCACAGCGAACAGAGTGAAGAGTTAATCTACAGAATGAAAGAAAACATTAACATTCTGTTCAACCAATAAGAGACTAATACCCAAGTATTTATAGAACTCAACTCAAAAGCAAACCAACTATCCCATTAAAAAAGTGGGCAAAAGATCTGAATAGACATTTCATAAAAGACATACAAATGGCCACAAGGTATATGAAAAAGTACTTAATGTCAATAACCATCAGGGTAATACAGATCAAAACCACAATGAAGTTTTATCTCACCCCCGTTAAGATGGCTATTATCAAAAAGACAAAAAAAAAAAAGCAAGCTAATGCAGATGAAAACTCTTACACCCTAGTAAGGCCATTATGGAAAACATTACGGAAGTTTCTTAAAACACTAAAAACAGAACTACCATACCATCAATCCCATTATTGGGTATTTATTGAAAGGAAAAAAAAAAAAAAAATACCCAGTATATCAAAGGGTTACCTGAACCCCTATGTTTATTGCAGCACTATTCACAATGGGCAAGATATGGAATCAACCTAAGCATCCCCTAAATGCAATACTATTCAACCATTAAAAAAGTGAATTCCTGTCATTCACAACAACATAGATGTAACTAGAGGTCATTATGTTAAGTGAAATTAGCCAGGCATACAAAGACAAATACTGTATGTTTTCACTCATATGCAGAAGTTAATAAAGTTGATCTCATGGGGTAGAGAACAGAATGATAGATACTAGAGGTTGAGAGGGATGGTGGGGGGTAATAAAGAGAGGATGGCTAATGGGTATAAACATTCAGTTAAAAGGGGTAAGATCCAGTGTTAGGGTAACCAAGTAGGGTAATAGACTTGATGATAATTTATTGTATATTCCAAACTAGCCAGACAATCAAAATGTTCCCAATACACAAAAACGATACCTGTTTGAAGCCATGAGTATCCTAAATAAATATCTGATCATCATACATTTGTATGACTATATCAATATATTATGTATTCCCCAGAAATGTGTACAATTCTTATGTATCAATAAAATGTTTTAATTTAAAAAATCAACAAATACGTCCTCTTCTTAGTAGATAATTAAGATAATGTTAGAAAGAATAGTAAATACATAAAAGCCTCCTATAAAGTTACCTCCTAGGAACAATTATTGATGACGTTTTGTATTTTTCCACACTTTAATACTATACATTTATCTACCATTTCCTCCCACTTCATTTAAGAATTTGTCCATTTTATTAAACATCATTTTAAAATAGTGCACTCAACTGACTGCTAGTATTCCATCATATGTGCAAACCCATTTTTGAAACCTACATAATGTTTTCAATGTGTAGCTATTATTTAAAAAAAAAAAAAAAAAAGCACTCTAATAACTTTTTTTTTTTTTTGAGACAGGGTCTTGCTCTGTATCACAGGCCACAGTGCTGTGGTATCATCGCAGCTTACAGCAGTCTCAAACTCCCGCCTCAAGTGATCCTCCTGTCCTCCCAAGTAGCTAGGACCAAAGATGTGTACCACCATGCCTGGCTAATTTTGTATTTTTTTTTTTTTTATAGAGACAGGGTATCACTCTTGCTTAGGTGTCTCAAACTCTTGGCCTTAAGCAATCTTCCACCTCAGCCTCTCAGAGTGCTGGGATTATGGGCATGAACCACTATGCCCAGACATAATAATATTCTTTATGTTAAAACAAAGAGATAATATCTGATTATATAAAGAGTTTTAGAAACAAAGATAAAAGACAAGCAATCCAATGGAAATAAGAAAAGAATATGAGTAGGAAATTAGCAGAGGAAGAAATATATAAATGGCAAGTAAAGGAAAAGAATATGCTCAAACTCACTATTAATAGAAGAAATAGAAATTAAAACAATGACAAATCTTCGGCTTCCACTTTGGATGTAGAAAGTTGGGAAGAAAAGTGTATACACCTTAGTAAGAAAAAGCTAGATTACCTACCAAATTACAATTTTTCTTAAACTCACAAAAGAGCAAATGTCATAGTATGATCAACTAGACTAAAGTATACAGAAAGACAGGAGGCTCTAGGGACCTGGGACATGCCTTTATCTGAGGCAACATGTAGGAGAAAAGGAGGCCACCAGGAAAAAGGATAAGAAAATTTCAGCTAAAATCTTTAGCTACTTGCTAAATTAAAAGTCAGGTGTAGACTAGTGTGACAGTAAAGAACTCCTGAGAATTTCAAACCTCACTGGGTGCTTGTGATAAAGCCTATCTCAAGGGCAGGCCTTTGGGAGGTGAACAATGGTTTTCTAGGAAAGGTCCAAACACTGTTAACCCCAGAGAGTAGGTGAAAAAAACTGGAGAGGTAAGAAAATAGGAAAAAAGAAAACAAAAACTACAATTATCCCCCACCCCCAGCTAACACCTTTAGCCTTAAAGGGGGAACAGGCCTTCTTACAACTGAAACTGAACTAGGAAAACAGAAATGGAGATCTTCTAGCCCTCACCTTTCAAGATCAGGGTAGTAAATGATCAGCAAAAAGTTACAGCAGATGGTAACACATAGTTTTATCTCTCACATTACTGAAGTACTAATAGCATAGAATTTGGAATATTTAGTAAACATACAAATAAAATTACTGCATAATAGCCTAGTAAACTAAGAAAATTATTTTAAGACATATTAAACATACTAATGAATTGTATTGCGTATATGTATGATGTGTTGTCAATGTACAGAGTGGCTATGAAGTTGTACATAAACTTTATGGCCACCTTGCATACGTAAATAAAATCAAATTATACTAGAGAAAGATAGGAAATTATATAAAATTTTAGAGTGCCAAATTTTACCTGAGCTCTATATATGTGCTTCCTTAAGGCATTTTTAATTGCAATAATATCCACATCTGTTCCCACATCCTTGGTTTTTGATTCTTTGGCATAAGCAGCAAAAACAGAATTCTTTATTTCTTTCTGCATACAGCAAAGTAAAGAAACTTTAGAAAAATGTACTAAAGATAGTGTCAACACAGGTAATACCACAAAGGATAATACAAGAACCACACATCCAAACAAAGTCAACCACCCCAAAGATCCGTCCTCACAATCATGTCAAGATCATACAAAGAATTGAAAAGCTTAAAATGCAAACATTTCAATTTGTAAAGTTTTAACTGATTTTATATATGTACTTTCTTAAAACACTTTTCATTTTAACCTGTTCCAAATCTTTCCTAAAACCTTTCCCTTTTTTTGTTGTTCACATAAAACTAAATTCATTATTTTCCTTCATCATTTTTCTGAAGGTCCTTCTAAATGTGTCTATTAACACACTGTGGTTTAAATTGTAAAACAAAGTTACATTGTAGAAAATATTTATCTAAGAAGGATTCATGTAAAAGATAAGCTATCTTATTAAAAATGGTCCATATAATACCAAGGAAGAATAAGACAGAAAATAAAATTTACATTAGAATGTATTTATTACCCAAACTACACACATATGTAGTTTTAAGACTTTTTCATTCGAAGAAGACTTCTTCTTCGAAGTCTTTGTTTCTTTTTCTTATTTGTTACATTCAGGCAAAACAAAATTTATTTGAGTATCTTTATTATTAACTCAGATATCTTTGTGTATTCATGTAAGAACACTTTCACCATGAACCAAAGCTAATTATACCATTAACTATGAATATCACACCAGATCAACTCAAGAGTTTTTTGGTAAGACATGAAGGTTATATTTAACACAGCAAGTACTCATGGGTTTATACACCTAGATTAGAGAATAGCCCCCTCAAATTAAACTACAGGTTAGATTACAAAGTCTTACCTGATCTCTGTAATATATGTGCTTTCTTAAGGTACGTTTAATTCTGTCATGTGCAATGTCTTTCTTGCAACTGCTTTCTTTTTCCTTTTTGTGTTTTTTCCTCAAAGTATAACTCCTTTGAATGCCTTCATCCTTTTTCTTAGTTTCCTTCTACATGCATTTAGACCACAATTAAACAAACCTCAACATGAATGATGTATGTTACAAAATCCAAATAAACTTAAGAAGAATGATTTACACATAAGCATACTACATTAAAAAATAGTTATATACAACAGAAAATCTCATCCATATTAGTAAAACATTTTGAAAAACAGATGGGCATTAGCTAGTACAGCTGATCATGCTGAGTTGCATATGACCCAGCAACTCCGCTTCCAGGAATATATCCTATGCTACAGAAATTCCTCAACATGCATACTACAAGATACATACACAAGATAATGTTCATACTATACATAGCAGAATTACAAACACCAATCAATCAAATACAGAGATCAACAAAAAGAAACCCAAATGCTCATCAATAGTAAAATGATAAAAGATACAATTTTGACACAGTCAAACAAGGAAACATATACATACCAGCAAAAAGTCTATAAATAACATTAACTACAAAGTTTCATTAATAGACAAAACTAAATGATATACAGAGATACAAAGAAAATTGACTATAGTGAAAAGCATGAAAATAGATACCGTATATACTCAAGTATAAGCCGACCCCCTTAATTTTACCCTAAAAACTGGGAAAACTTAGTGACTCGAGTATAAGCCGAGGTGGAAAATGCAGCAGCCACTGGTAAATTTCAAAAATAAATATACCCAAAACAATTACAATATTTGAGGAATTAACCCATAGTATTCAATGGCAACTTTAATAAAGTGAATAAACCATTTAAGACAGTAAAGCATTGTAAATAAATGGTTAAAAATCCTGAATCCTTATACTCCAAAACCCCTGATTATAAGGATTCAGGATTTATAAAC
>CAUYPK010109621.1:0-36192 GCA_963574355.1 Loris lydekkerianus
GTGAAAGCCATAAATTAGTTTCATAGTAGGGCTGAGTACATTGGATACTTTTCTTCCATTCTTGAGATACTTTACTAAGAAGAATATGTTCCAGCTCCATCCATGTAAACATGAAAGAGGTAAAGTCTCCATCTTTCTTTAAGGCTGAATAATATTCCATGGTGTACATGTACCACAATTTATTAATCCATTCGTGTATCGATGGGCATTTGGGCTTTTCCCATGACTTAGCAATTATGAATAGAGCTGCGATAAACATTCTGGTACAAATATCTTTGTTATGATGTGATTTTTGGTCTTCTGGGTATATGCCCAGCAGAGGAATTATAGGATTGAATGGCAGACCTATTTTTAGATCTCTAAGTGTTCTCTAAACATCTTTCCAAAAGGAATGTATTAATTTGCATTCCTACCAGCAGTGTATAAGTGTTCCCTTTTCTCCACATCGATGCCAACATCTCTGGTCTTAGGATTTTGTGATATCGGCTAATCTTACTGGAGTTAGATGATATCTTAAAATAGTTTTAATTTGCATTTTTCTGATGATTAAGGATTATGAGCATTTTTTCATATGTCTGTAGGCTGTGTGCCTGTCTTCTTCAGAGAAGTTTCCCTTCAAGTCCCTTGCCCAGCCTGCGATGGGATCACGTTCTTTTCTTGCTTATACGTTTGAGTTCTCTAGGGATTCTGGTTATTAAACCTTTGTCGGAGACATAACCTGCAAATAACTTCCTCCATTCTTGCTTTACTTACTGTGTTCTTGGCTGTGCAGAAGCTTTTTAGTTTGATAAGGTCTCAGTAGTGTATTTTTGAAGCTGCTTCAATTGCCCGGGGGATCCTCCTTATAAAATATTTGCCCAGACCAATTTCTTCAAGAGTTTTCCCTGCACTCTCTTCTAGTATTTTTATAGTTTCATGTCTTAAGTTTAAATCTTTAATCCAGTGAGAGTCTATCTTAGTTAATGATGAAAGGTGTGGGTCGAGTTTCAGTCTTCTACAGATCGCCAGCCACTTCACCATTTGTTAAATGGGGAATATTTTCCCACTGAATGTTTTTAATTGGCTTGTCAAAGATCAAATTATGGTAAGTAGCTGGGTTCATCTCTTGGTTCTCTATTCTGTTCCATACATCTAACTCTGTTTTTGTGCCAGTACCATGCTGTTTTGATCACTATTGATTTATAGTATAGTCTGAGGTCTGGTAGTGTGATTCCTCCTGCTTTGTTTTTATTTCTGAGTAATGTCTTGGCTATTCGAGGTTTTTTTCTGATTCCATATAAAATGAAGTATTATTTTTTCAAGATCTTTCAAGTATGACAGTGGAGCTTTAATAGGGATTGCATTAAAATTATATATTGCTTTGGGTAGTATGGACATTTTAACAATATTGATTCTTCCCAGCCATGAGCATGGTATGTTTTTCCATTTGTTAACATTTTCAGCTATTTCTTTTCTTAGAGTTTCATCATTCTCTTTATAGAGATCATTCATGTCCTTTGTTAAGTAAACTCCCAAATATTTCATCTTCTTTGGCACAACTGTGAATGGAATAGAGTCCTTAACTGTATTTTCAGCTTGACTATTCTTGGTATATTCAAAGGCTACCGATTTGTGAATGTTGATTTTGTAACCTGAGACGCTGCTGTATTCCTTGATCACTTCTAAGCATTCTGTAGTGGAATCCCTGGTGTTTCCAAGATATACAATCATATCATCTGCGAAGAGTGAAAGTTTGATCGCTTCTGCCCCTATATGGATACCCTTGATTGCCTTTTCTTCCCTAATTGCGATGGCTAAAGCTTCCATTACAATGTTAAAGAGCAGTGGAGACAATTGGGCAGCCTTGTTTGGTTCCTGATCTGAGTGGAAATGATTTCAATTTAACTCCGTTCAATACGATATTGGCTGTGGATTTGCTGTAGATGGCCTCTATCAGTTTAAGAAATGTCCCTTCTATACCAATTTTCTTAAGTGTTCTGATCATGAAGGGATGCTGGATATTATCAAAAGCTTTTTCTGCATCAATTGAGAGAATCATGCAGTCTTTGTTTTTTAATTTGTTTATGTGCTGAATTATATTTATAGATTTACGTATATTGAATCAGCCTTGAGAGCCTGGGATAAAACAGACTTGATCGTGATGTATAATTTGTTTGATGTGTTGCTGGATTCTATTTGTTAGGATCTTGTTGAATACTTTTGCATCTGTATTCATTAGTGATATTAGTCTATAATTTTCTTTTCTTGTTGGGTCTTTTCCAGGTTTGGGGATCATAGAACATGTTGGGTAGTCTTCCTTCTTTTTCTATATTTTGGAACAGATTGAGTAATATAGGTACTAGTTCTTCTTTAAAGGTTTGGTAGAATTCTAACATGAAGCCATCTGGTCCCGGGCTTTTCTTTTTAGGGAGATTTTGAATGGTTGATGCTATTTCAGAACTTGATATAGGCCTGTTCAACATTTCCACTTCATTCTGGCTAAGTCTTGGAAGGTGACGTGCTTCCAAGTATTGGTCAATTTCCTTCAGATTTTCATATTTCTGAGAATAAAGTTTCTTGTAATATTCATTAAGGATTTTTTGAATTTGTGGAGTCTGTTGTTATTTCATCTTTGTCATTTCTGATTGATGAAATTAGAGACTTTACTCTTTTTTTCCTGGTTACATTAGCCAAAGGTTTATCTATTTTATTGACCTTTTCAAAAAACTAACTTTTTAATGTATTGATCTGTTATATAATTCTTTTGTTTTCAATTTCATTTAATTCTGCTCATTTCTTTTCTTCTACTGGGTTTGGGGGTAGAATGTTCTTCATTTTCCAGTTGTTTGAGTTGTCCCATTAAGTTGTTAACTTCCTCTCTTTCTGTTCTCTTGAGGAAGGCTTGCAGTGCTATAAATTTCCCTCTGAGTACTGCCTTTGCGATATCCCAGAGGTTCTGATAATTCATGTCTTCATTGTCGTTTTGTTCCAAAAATTTGGCATTTTCCTTTGTAATCTCATCTATGACCCAGTGTAATCTCATCTATGACCCAGCTATCATTCAGCGTAAGGTTATTTAATTTCCATGTTTTTGTATGAGTATGCAGATTTCTGTTGTTACTGAGTTCAAGTTTTATTCCATGATGGTCCGAGAAGATGCAAGGAATAATTTCTGTTCCTTTAAATTTACTGAGGTTAGACTTGTGACTTAAGATGTGATTGATTTTGGAGTATGTTCCGTGGGCTGAGGAGAAGAATGTGTATTCAGTTTTTGGGAAGAAATGTTCTGTAGGTGTCTGTTAAATCCAAGTGTTGGATTGTTAGGTTTAAATCTAAAATGTCTTTTCTGAGCTTCTTATTGGAGGATCTATCCAACACTGCCAAAGGAGTGTTAAAATCTGCAACTATTATGGAGCTGGAGGAAATCAAGTTGCTCATGTCTGTTAGAGTTTCTCTTCTAAATTGAGGCACATTCTGGTTGGGTGCATAAATATTATTAAATAATAATTGAAATCTCATCATATTGAATATTACCCTTAACAAATATGAAGCAACCATTCTTATCCTTCCTTATGTTTGTTGGTTTAAAGCCTATTGTGTCTGCAAATAGAATTGCAACACCTGCTTTTTTCTGATTACCATTTGCCTGAAATATGGACAACCATCCTTTCACCCTGAGTCTATATTTATCTTTTAAGGTAAGATGTGATTCTTGTATGCATCAAAAATCTTGCCTAACTTTTTGTATCCAGTCAGCCAACCTGTGCCTCTTTAGAGGACAGTTTAAGCCATTCACATTAATGGAGAATATTAATAAGTCTGGTAAAATTTTGGGTATCGAGTTTTTCGAAAGTCCAGTGAACATTTTTAATCCTTTTGCCACTGTGGAAGTTGGAGTTTGATCAAAAGTTTCTGAGTGAGTTTACTTTTGTGGTAGAGGATTGGGCTGTTCATTATGAAGGATAGGTCTGAGAATATCCTGAAGAGCTGGTTTGGTTATTGTGAATTTCTTCAACATGTTAATGTCATTAAAGTATTTGATTTCTTCGTCATAAATGAAACTCAGTTTAGCTGTATACAGGATCCAGGGTTGAAAGTTATTTTGTTTTAGGAGATTAAGAGTCAATAACCACCCTCTTCTGGCTTGAAAAGTTTCAGCAGAGAGTTCTGCAGTCATTCTAATATTCTTCCCTTTGTAGGTAACAGATTTTTTTACATTTGGCTGCTTTCAGAATTTTCTCCTTCATATTAACTTTAGTGAAGTTAATTATGACGTGCCTAGGGGATGACTTATTCGGGTTGAGTTGTGCTGGGGTTCTGAAACTGTCTGCTATCTGAATTTCAGAATCTCTTGGCATGTCTGAAAAATTTTCTGTCATAATTTCATGGAGAAGGGCCTCTGTGCCTTGCAAAGACACTTCATCGCTTTTAGGGATTCCAATGAGGCGGATATTAGCCTTCTTCGAATTATCCCAGAGCTCTCTGAGAGAATGATCCATTTTTGCTCTCCATTTCTCTTCCTCTTTGAGAGTTTGGGAACGTTCAAAAGCTTTGTCTTCAATGTCAGAAATCCTTTCTTCTGCTTACTCCACTCTGTTACTGGGAGATTCTGCTGTAGTTTTCAGATCTCTGAGGACTGCAAATTCTTGCTTCAATGTGTCAAAATCTTTGATGGTTTTGTCTTTAAATTCGTTGAATTTTTGAGACAACTTGTGAATTTGTCCTCGAATTCCTAATTCCAACTTTTAAATTGCTCCTCGAATTTCTAATTCCAAATTTTCCTCCATTCTATTAATGTTGTTTGCAATCCAAATTCTGAATTCAATTTCTGACATCTTGGCCATTTGTTTATGAATGGGATCTTCAGTTACATCTGCCATATCTTTCCTTGGGGGGGGGGGGGGTTGATCTACTCTGGTTATTCATGTTACCAGAGTTTTTCCACTGATTCTGCCCCGTGATTATTTTACACCATTTGATTTTTCCCCTGGAGCTTTGCCGAGGACCCGTACAGGGCTACAGCCTGAGAAACTGGGGACCTGTTTTGTGTGGTGGGGCTAAGTGTCTCTGCCTTGTTTTCAGCTGGGCTCTGTCTGACCCTAGTGAAACAGTTACTCTGGGTTGAAGTCTCAGCTGTGTAGAAATACCAGTGATTAAGTCACCCCGCCACCCACAGGCAATAATTGGAAAAGGAAAATCAAACCTTCCTATAACCACACACCCAGGGCACCACTTGGATAGTCCTCGGGCAATTGGCTCAGTTCAGAAGGTCCAAATAAATTGTCTCAGTCAGCACCTGTCTCAGGTGGAAGTTTTAAAAGGTGTCTGGCAACTAGGTCACAGGGATCTGCTGACAACTCAAATATGACTTGCTCCGGTGCTTCGTGAGGTCATGAGGAACTACCCAGCAAATAGATTAGTCTGGGAAGGTTGATGCCTCCTTCCCTATCTTGCACCCCTGTCACATCCAGTCACTGATAACCCCGCAGGGCTGTGACCCAGTTGCCTCCAATGAGCAGATACTCCGGGGGTTTGCACCTGCCTGAATCACAAGGAAATCTATGTCTCCTCAGCCAGGCTGCTGCTCTCTGCCTCTATCCAGCTGGGGAGGTGAGGCCCGAAAACCTCAGGCGCTTGATGGAGGCTGGGGGTGTTCACTCAGTTCCAGCCCTGCCCCTGATTGATGTTACTGACAGAACAGAGCAACTTTGCGGAATTTATTTCTGTCCCAGCTAAATTCCCCTGCAGAAGAGAAGCTGTGTTGAGTTCATAGAACCTGCACCTCAGGCCCTCTCTTTGCTGCTGCCTGGTAGTTTGTATTCGCAGCACGTTTAGCTGTCAGTTCTAGCCTCCTGCCCTCCTTTATCTAGGCTGATGATCCCTTGGTGGCCGGGTGTGTCTTAGGGTCAGTAAAGCGGTCCTCTGGGTCAGCCCCACCCTGGGAGTCTGCAGCACTGCACATGCGTTTTCTTGTCCCTGCACTCCACCCAGGCCGGTACTGCCTCAGGCAAACCCTTTAGTCTTGGGGCCTGCGTTTCTGTCACATATTTGTTCTGCTGGTGGTTGCCTTAGAAGATGCCTGGCTTCTCTGGTTGCCCAGAGAGACAGGGGGTGTGACTCCAGAATATCCAGGGGTAAGCCCTATTGTTGCCAAAAAACGGCTGCGGCTCTGTGCCTCAGGGCACTGCCGCTCCAGTGTGGTTTCCTCTCAGCCGATCATCCTCTCCTCACTCCCGTGCCGCAGAATCAGCACTGACCAGCAGCAGCCCAGGCCCTGTCCAAACCCCTTGAGAAATCACCCAAGAATCTGGACTCCTGGGGGACAGGCCTTCAGACCTCAGAGTGAGAGTGGAGGGGAGTGCTAGGAGTATAATGGGAGGACTATTGAACTCTGCTCATTTGTTTATGAGGTACTTCAAGCCCTTCTCATGGGGGAAGGGACTCCCATTCATTTGGTAATGGATTTTGTACCTTTTGTTTGTATCCTTGGGTTCACAGCTCACCTCAGCTGGGTTTATGTGCGTTCTTCAACCTTCTCTCTTGGCGCAGCTCTAATCTGCCAGGTTACTTGCTAAATTTCTGTCCTTTAACTCTCCTTCTGGATGGGAGCCTCTGTGGAAAACTGGCTTCAGTCGACCATCTTGTCTCTGCCCCCTGGCCCATGTGTTCACTGTTCTCTTGCAGTAACTAGGAAATGTGGGGCTGTGTCAGAAAAGGAAGGATGAGAGAGTCTAAGTGCAGCCATTTTGACCATACCTAAGCACCCTGAACAGGGAAGTCACTAGCCTGGAACTACCAGGCTGGTTGTGGTGGCTCCGGCCTGTAATCCTAGCACTCTGGGAGGCTGAGGCATGTGGATTGCTTGAGTTCATTAGGTTAAAACTGAGGCAAGAGGATTGCTTGAGCCCAGGAGTTTTAGATTGCTGTGAGTTATGATGCCATGGCACTCTTTGCTTTCCTGCAGGTCCGGCGAAGTCTCCCCTCCCCGTTGGTCGGAGTTGTGTTAGGCAGGGTTGCTGGGGGGTGCCAGAAAGTTTTCTGCCATCCAACCATCTTAGGCCAACTTTGGAAAGGGAATGTGTTGGGGAGAGGCTGAGATGGGAGCCCCCTGAGGGTCTCTGCTGAGAGCCCCAGGCATCTCCTCCAGCCCAGACTAGGGTTCCGCATTGGCGGAAGAAGGGGATGGGCTCCTTCAGTCTTGGGAGTTCTGGAAGCAAGAACCCTTTACAGCACCCAGCCCATAGCCCCAAACTTGGGAAAGTTGGGGAAAGCCTAGCAGAAGGACAAGTGGCAAGTGCACAGTACGTCTTCTCCAGAATGTCCACATATTGAATCTTAAAAGACTGTCACATTATATGCTCCTTCACCTGCCCAATACACAGGCACAGAGTAACAGATGGTGTACTTCTCCCCTTTTGCAGTGTTCTTTTAAAGATGATTTCTGTATTACAACCTATATGTAGTCATATTAGCTAGATGGCTTAGAAGACTTGCTAAAAACTAAACTTGTATTACTTCTCAATCATAACTTGTTAAAAAAAAAAGATGTAATAATATTGTTTAAGATCTGATTCAGTATCCTAGTGACCACCACTAACAAGCTATGTGACTTTGGGTAGTCATTTATCCTTATTTATCCTTTCCAGCTATCTATTTCTTCATTTTTCTTTCCTTTCCTTTCCATTCCATTCCTTTTGTTTCTTCCTTCCTTGTCTCTCTTCCTCTGCATTTCTTTCTCTCTCTTTCCCTCCCCCTCTGTCTTTCTCTTTTTTTTTTCTTTTCTTTTCTTTTTTTTCCCCTTCCTCGTTCCTTCCTTACTTCTTTCTTTCCTCCCTCCCTTTCTCCCTCCCTCCCTTCCTTCCTTGCTCTTTCTATAAAATGAAAGGGTTAGAGTACTGATCTCTAAGAATTTACTCCTCTTCAGTAGTTGCAGTCATGGTCAGGATATCAGAGATGGCAGATTCATAAGTAATTACATATACATATATAGGATATGTTTTATGTCTCTTTTCTCTCTACTGACTTTACTGTCTATGTAGCTTGAATACAGATAAAGAATTTGTCACATATCATTTTCATTATAAATAATTTGAAATCCTTATGTCCAGTTTCATGTGCATTTAACTTCTTGAGGAAATGTTAAGATTGAATTTCAAAAGCAAATAATCAGATCCTACATTTTGTCAAACAATCTGAAATACTTAATGCAGTCCTGGCCAGCCATTGCCCTCCTTGCCTTACAAAACGCTACTGCTACCACTTCTATCTACAAGTTGTTATCAGCTTGCTGGCATGAGAAGTAGGTATGTAGCTTATTAGCTGTTTTGACTTGGGTTGGTTATATAACCTCTCTGGGCATTGGTTTCCTTAACTATAAAATTTGGATAATAATTTAAGCCATGCTTTCCTCACCACAATGTGAAAAGACCTTGAATTCTATGCAATGCAGATGTAGAGTATTATTAGCCATTCTCTGACCATCCTTTCAATTATTTAAAGTTGAACTTGATTTTGGTAATGCTCTGGTCCAGAGATAAAAGGAAGAGAGTAGTCTCCCCCTACCTATGAATAGACAGAGATAAATAAATGCAATGTAATTGGGTACATCCCGCCATAGAACTATATTAAGGTATGGTAATAACACAAAGGTGGAACTGCCTAGCTCTGCCTGCACTGGCCATAGAAGCTTTTGTGAAACAGTGACATTTGGGCAGAATCTGGAAAAATCCATAGGAGTTTGACAAGCAGACTTTGATAAGCAAGTTTAAGGATTTCACACCTGACCTTTAAGCCAAAGACTTCTAAATCAACATCACCAACTTCAGTCAATCATTTGTGCTCACCATGTTCTTGTTTCATAGTGAGCTTAAAGTGATTTCACTCTCCCAGGGGAAGGAAGAACCCTGAAAAGGAGACAAAAATTGTAATCGCCAGAAGTTCCCATTTTCTTAGTGCTTTGTGTGTTTGGCCTCAGGGTTCTTAGCGCTAAAAGCATATTGGACTATAGATGGAAGCAATAAAATACCAGTAGTGCTGAGAAGAAAATAAGAGTTCTGATTCATGTGCTACCAAAAATTACTTCCAAATGAGCTCAGAGTTTCATCTTGGGATATCTATTTGGCATGTGTAGCATAAACAAAATGCATATACTAAAAAAATCTTCCTCAGAAAGAGATAGCCTCTAAAGGATAGGACAAACAGAAATAAACAGAAGAGGTTGACATTATGGATTAAGATCTTTTTTAAAATAATCATACTCAAATGCATGAAAGCAGAATTGGGTAATCTCTAAGAGATTACTGCTCTATTAATTATTTATATCATTCATATTATATATCACTCATTTAATGGAGATATGAAAGGTATTCAAGATGAATGTATAACATATTGGTATGGAGATATATAATTAGAAGCATTTTTATGTTCAAAATAAGACTGGTCTTTCCAGTTACTTTCTCAGAGATTTCATCAGAGTTTAAAGAACCAATATAATATAAGCAAGATTAATTAATAACCCCTAAGTTTAAGTTGGATATTAGGTGGAAGAAAATCAAATTCCATATATATACAATGTCTAAACATCTTTTTTGCTTATTCTCCTTTATGCTTCAGTCCTTCTACTAGTTCAAATAGTTGACTGCACAAATAGTCTCTTTTCTTTTGAGATATTTTGAATAGAATATTCAAAATCAGTGAACCTTACATGCTTCACCACCATGCAGTATCTTGCTTAGGCATAAAAATTAATTTTAGCTGTTGGGAAAGTGTTTGAGGCAAGTATTATACTTCAATAACTTTCACAGCTCCAAATAAATTATAGAAAACACTTCTTTTCTCTTTTAAATCTGTCAGTTTCCTGCTGCTTCTGTGTGTTGTTTTGTTTTTTTTTTTTAAGGAACAATATGTTACCCAGGCACTCAATAAATATTTGTTGTGTATGTCCTCATTCTGTACCTCATATCCTAGAAATATAGGAATAAGGCTTTTTATAATTATTAGACTCATTGACATAACTTAAAAAGAAAAGTATTACATTACGATTAATCATTCTAGCAGCATTCCCCTCAACAAGTATATGCTAGTGTTCATTTGAGAAATAAACTTTGAAACAGCTTTTAGATAAGCATTAAAATGGCTAACTGTTAAGAGGTAAAATGGCTGTTAAGAGGCTAAGTGATCTTTAGTAATCATGGAGTTTTATGCCGTTGTTCAGTCTTTCTGATTCTACCTCCTAGATCTCTTTTGAATCCAACCATTTCTCTCAAGCCCACTAACGCTATTTAGGTTTTGGGCCTCCACCATCTCTCATCTGGACCATAACAACAGCCTCCTTACTGGTGTGTGTGTCACTTCTCTTACCCATTCCTATCTTCTAATCCATTCACTATATTATAATCAGAATAAAATTAAAAACAAAGAAATCAAATAAGATAACCTTACCTTCCTGACTTAAGATTCTTTCTTGACTTCCCTGTGGCCTCAGGATAAATCTGAACTTTTAAAAATTAAAATGGCTTACAAAATCAAAAGAACTATGGTTCTTTAAAGGCCAGAACATCTATAGTTGGCACTGTATGGGCCGTGATCACTTAGAGTGAACTCTCCTCTCAGACTGGGAAAAGTCAAGTCTGGAAAGTAGAAGCAGCAGAATAAGACAACAGCAAGTTCCTAAGAGGACCTGTGCCTCTTAGAACTAAGAGAAACTTTGAAAGCACAATATCAATACTAGAGGAAGGCTGAGAGACTGATGTGTGATTGTCCTTATTCCTTAATTGTTCCCATACCTAGTATGACATGAGAGTTATGATAACCAAGATCACTCTGAGGTTAATTCTCAGGGATGTTTATCCTTTTATGTTAAGTAATTGTTCTTTTAAAATCTAAACTTGTCTGAGAGCTCCCTGTGTAGCCATGTTGGCTTATGGAGATAGTTAATTTAGAGAAACTCTCATCTCTCTTAAGCTGTCTTCTCCTTTACAAGTCCTCAATCATGTCTAAATCTAAACTGTAATCAGAAAGCTAACTTGTACATCTGCATTTAGACTCAGAAGACTAAATTGACAATATATAGAAAATGTTATTCATTTATTAAAGGTAATTTGCCTTTAAAGAGGGTGAATTTTTACATAAAAATATTGTGTGAATAATTTCTGATCCAAAAAGACTAAGTTATTTTGACACATTTTTAAACCTTCAATTCACAAAGCACTTGACATTTCAGAAACACCCATTAGTTCAGTATTATAAAAATGATGGACTTATGTAAGAAGCCAAATATATTGTTCAGCAAAGTAGGGTCTTAATAAGTAATATAAACTCTGATATCTTAAATGTTGTCACCCAGAGATGCCTATTAGATGCCTCATGAGTTGATGCCTCTTTGCTTTGCCAGTAAAATGCTAATTAATATTATGAAAATGACCTTGACAAACTGCAAGTCTCTGATGTGCCTCTGAGTAATATAATCTTTTGTAAGCTAAATGTCTGTAGGTCTCATCCATTCATTTCTCTCCAAGCCCACTGACACTATTGAAGTTCTAGGCCTCAACCGTCTGTCACCTGGACCATAACAACAGCCTCCTTACTGGTGTCTGCGTCATTTCTCTTACCCATTCCTATCTTCTAATCCATTCACTGCGTTAAGGGGTCACCTTAGTAACAATAATCCAAATATCCCAAGTTATCCCTTCTTTCTCCCACTGGCAGGAATCAAACTCCCTGCAGAGTCTCCACCTCATCAAGTATATCCAAAAACATCTCCTGTGTGCTGAAAACATGTTATCTATAGTTGCATTTGACATTTGCTCACAAATGATCAGCTGAGTGCCTGCTATTCTGGAGTGATGACAATATAGCATTGAACAAAACAGACCAAGTCCCTGACCTTCCTATCTTGCTGTGGCTCCAGCTCTCCTCTACTAAATGCTTTTTGCTGGCAAGGCTGCTTAGGGTCATTCTCAGCAAAAACGCTTATGTATGGGCCAAGGGAGCAGTCTCCTACGGCCCCTGTTTTGCCACCATTCCTTGAAGATGGACATAAGGCCAAGATGGTATTATGCCCAGTGCAGAAGTAGCCATGTTTCACAGGACACTTCATAAAAAACAGTTCCTTTCGCTTCTCTTCTGATCTCTTTCTCCTTGGAGGCTTTAAAAAATGTTTCAAGTCCTAGAGACCCACAGGGAATCCTAAAACCATAAACCCCTTTATTGCCCTCCTTCCTCCTCTTTGTTCAGGTACCTCTGCGTGTATCTTCCTTTCCCTAGAAGCCAGGAATAAATAAAATGACAGCATAAATCGTTTCATGCAAATAGAGCCCTAAGGGTCAACTCCCTCTAGTTAATCACATACACCCAGATAATTCCCTTTGAGCTCAGCTGGGACCACCTTGGCCACATAGCCTTAGGTTTATTTTGATCTATTGCAACTCTTTGAAAATAGGCTATCCATGTAAAATGTATGGTAACTCTATTAAGTAGAATATTTGACCAGAATACCTCATTCCCCAGCTGTGCCAGACAACAGACTTTACTGTGTTATACAGATATCATTGAATTTTTCTTTAGGAAAAGATGTTACCTATCATTTGTTGTATTCTGTTTGTTTACTTTGGGTCAGAAGTAGATGCCCTATTTTTCTGATATTATTATTCCTTGTATAGAGAAGGTAAACATCATATCATAAGGAACTTAAGAAATGTGTAATAATGGCAGATATAGTTTAAAGAAAACTCAAATTCCTTAACATGGTAAAAATACCTTCTGGTATGAATGATTTTTAAATGTATATAGATTTTAGGTGAATATTATAAAACTAAAAATTAATCATGTTTCTAAAAATATTTTCTAAAAGTTGTCAGAATTATTTATGACAAACTGAATTTTGTCCTTTAAAAGTCTAAGACAGGGTAATAGTTAATAATGAAAATATTAACAATAGCTCAGTGCCTCTTTTTCCTGTTAAAGTCTGGTAAGAACTAGAACCAGTAAACAAGATGCAGTATCTTTACTTCTAGCAACAATAGCTCATGTAGAATCTTTCAGAGAAGTGTTCCCCATAAATAAGTTATTATTGAATTATGTCCAAACACCAGGAAGTGGGAAAGTTATGAGATAATATGGTACATACGCTGACCTTTTCCAGGGGTCTTGAGATTGGCCCAAGGTATTGATTGCTATCAAGGGATACCTGTTACAACCTGAGCATGAAAATTCCTGAGGTGAATGCTACTGATGCTACCCTCTCAGCTGAAATTTCTTCATTCTCCTTCATCCTCCTTTGTCCATTTGCTAATTAATTTTTTTTTTTTTTTGAGACAGAGTCTCTCACTGTGTTGCCCTCAGTAGAGTGCTGTGGTGTCACAGCTCACAGCAGCCTCCAACTCTTGGGCTTAAGTGATTCTCTTGCCTCAGACTCCTGAGTAGCTGGGACTGCAGACCCCCGCCACAATGCCCAGCTATTTTTTTGTTGCAGTTGTCATCGTTGGTTAGCTGGCCCAGGCCGAGTTTGAATCCGCTAGCCTCAGTGCATGTGGCCAGTGCTGTAACCACTGTGCTACAGGCCGAGCCTGCTAATCAATTTTTGATCAGTAAAGGTGCCCTCCCTGCTACATGAGGCAATAGCAGGCAGGGTTGTCCCTGAAATTGTGCCTGTTGAGCTCCTTTTGTCTGGGTATTCCCAATCCCTTGTCCCCTCCTCACTTCCTCCTTTAGTTGTCTACAAACTTGTTCAAGTCACTTCTTTTAAGAAACTCTCCCTAATGCTCCTATTTTGGTCTAGATAACCCTTCTGTGTGCTTTCACACCTCCATCCCAGCACATCTTACCCTGTAATGTGTTCATGTCATATCATCAGTGATTAGCACTATAATTAGCCTACCATGGGTCAAGCACAGTGTTAATCACTAAGGATATGTATGAATGGTTTAATGAATGAATAAAACAATGAGTGAACCAAATAACAAAAGGGAAAAAATAAAAATGTTTGCCCTGCAGAGCTCACATTCTGGTTGAGAAGGCAAAGGAACAAATGGTAATAACAAAATATAATACATATGTACAAAGAGCTCTGAGGAGGGAAGCATTTATTCCATCTGATTTAGGGAAGGCTTCAAAAACAAAGTGACATGCAAACTATGTCTGATCCTTGTTTTGTTACTGTATGGCCTTTCCTGATTAAAGGAGCCTTTTCCTGTTTGTTCTCCCTTACCTCATTTGGTGTTTAATTTTAATGGCAAACATATATTGTCTCCTAGTTTTCCATGCTGTGTTCAAAGTGGAAAAACAGCTATTTCACTGCCAGAGAAGCAATTCTCAGCTAATTATTATGATCTAAAGGTTATCCACCATATGCTTGGACAAGCAGTAACCAAGCTTCAATTACTTCCTATGACTGACAGCTGTCCTGAGCAATAGGACAATTGATGGAGACTGGGGCGCAACGACTGCTTAAAGACTGACTTGTCGGGTGTTAATTTAGGCCAGTGAGGGACTTGGGGGACATTTGGCAAGTTCTAGAAGCATTTTTGGTTATCACATCTAAGAAGGAATGATACTGGTGTCTAGTGGCTGAAGTCGGGGGACACTACTAAACTTGCTACAGCAAGTAGCGACACAGCTCACAGCACCCTCCAATTCTTGGGCTTAAGTGATTCTCTTGCCTCAGCCTCCAAGTAGCTGGGAATACAGGTGCCTGGCACAACACCCGGCTATTTTTTTTTTGTTGCAGTTTGGCTGGGGCTGGGTTTGAACCCGTCACCCTCAATGTATGAGGCCGCACCCTACTCACTGAGCCACAGGCACCGCCCATAAAGTTCAATTTAAGATGAAGCCTTTTCGAAACATCCTAATCATGTAGTTGTTCTTTCATACTATATTAAAAGCTTAAGAATAGAATAATATTCTTCTCAAAGAAATAGAGTTGTATTACATATTAGCATTATTTAGGCAAAATATGTTTTAGGTAACCCTTTAGGCAATAGGCTTTAATAAATAAGCCAAATTAAGTTACAATTATTACTGCAACTGCTTGTATGTATTGGTATTATTGCTCAAGTTTTTGTAACTTGAAATAGCTTGAAAATAATTGGTTTAACTTTGCTTTTAAACACACCAGCATGTTTTGGTGTTTGTTTTTTTCATAGAATATCAGGATCCTTTTGGTTGCCAAGTGACAGAATGCATAACTAAAATTAAGAATATGGTTTTATTCTCTCACATCACAAGAAGTGTGGAAACAAGGCAGTTACAATGTTGGTTAATTCAGTTGCTTAGTGATATTAGCAAGGACCTAGTATTTTCCAAATACAGGTATTTCTATTCTGTCATCCTTGGCAGGTTGGGTCATGGTTGGAAAATGGCTGTGGGTGTTCCAGGCAGCACATGCAAATATGGTGACATTTCGCAAAGAAGAGGATGTTGCCTCCCATGTTTATCACGAAGCAAAACTTTTCCAAAAGCCCCTGACAAAAATTTTCCTTCAGATTCTTTTATCCAGAATTGGGTCACATGCCCATCTTTAAACAAAACATTGTCGAGGAGAACCTTAGATTAATCTTGATTCAATCCTGGAACTGAGTCAGGGCTTCTTCCCTGAGCATGTGGCTGTGCTGACAGTGAGCATCCAAACCAATCCAGGGCTTTGCCAGCAAGGAAGAAGGTTGGCATCAGATGGATTGGGGCAGGCAACTAAAAGTATCTGTAAAATAGCACAAAAGTAAATCGCTGCTCAGCATCATTTGAATTGTCAAAACTTCCAAATTGGCAAAATACAAACGAACGAGATGTGATACTTTTGTGAAATTCACACTTGTGTTCATTTAAATAGTTTTTTACATCTTGGGAAATAGAAATGTAAACAGAAAACATTATCTGTTTATTTTCAAGTTATCCTTCCCTGTTTATGTTCTGTCTTTAGCTAGAATATATACTATACTCTGCTTTTCTAGCTTGCTTGTTTACTTTTTCTTTCATTCATTCACCAATTATTTATTGAGTGCCTACTACTAAATGGTAGACATTGTCCTAGCCACTGGCACTACTTAATTTACTTGAGCAAACTAAAACAGATTAAAAAAATTATGTCTAGAAAGTGAGACAATAAACTATAAACATATGATGAGGGAAAATATATTACATGTTAGAATATATTCTGTACTACATCACAGAAAGACGAGATCAAACCAAATGGAATGGCCACATGACAGTGGCTGAAAGGTTTCAATGTTAGTTATAAAGTTCCATTATGTAATCAGTGTCTTAAGCTAAGATTCAGATTTTGATGTTATAAATCTTTCCTTAAATGTATGGATCAGTTAAATGAATTTTCCTATTTGGATGGCTTCATAATTACAGTTCAATAATTTTCATACAAACCCTAACTATTTCATCAGCTTTGTATCCTTATATGGTATAGAAAAAATAAAAAGGAATTCTATCCCACTTGAGAGAAAACTTCTTGCCAAAGAATTTATCATTTCAGTTAAATAATTGTAACATTATCTTCTAGAATATGGAGCACATCCAGATAGAGAACTCCACCTAGAAGCACGGCACATTGTCTACTTTTAGACACAGATCAAGTTCTAAACTTTAAAGAGGAAACCTGTGAGAAGACATCTGTCCTTTTCCTAATGCCAATTCTAAATCTAAGGCTCTTGTCCTTGTCAATTAAGCAAGTTAAAAACTATTCTTTTTCAAAAGAAAACAAAACAAAGCAAAATGGTATTTTTAGTATTAAAAATACTAATTAAAAAAATACTAATTCAATCTCAGTGACAACTTCTTCCCTCAGGCCACTCAGCTATCTTATTTAGGAAGATAGGTATTATCATCCCCAAATGGGTTTCTAGACAGGAAGCTCTGACAAAAGATGAGATGTATAGCGAAGCATGTAGTGGAGTAAAAGCATATTTTTAGTGCCAAAAATATGAAAAATTATAAGGAACTTACAAAGACATTTAGTTCATCTTGGATTCCATTCCCCTGGTCCTTGTTCACTGCCAACTGTCAGCTAGTTGATCTCATAAACTAATGCAGTACTTATGTGTCACTCATTCTGTACTACATTTGCGCTTTTTAAATTCAGGACAATGCCTTCATCCAGCAGAGCAATTCTACTGTCAAGAGCTTCTTGCAGCATGGCTAGCTGATAGAGGAAATATTTTGGAGACAGGCAGCTTTTCTTGTACCTCTGAAAGAACATCATCTGTGTGGCTGCCTGATCTTCCTAGGTCTAGGATTTTTTTCCCCCTCAAGAACATTCTATAATTTAACCCTTCCTGGGCCTAAATTATAGAATGGGGTTAAATTATAGAATCATAATGCAGCTTTACAATCTTTGTTTTCCAAATTGGCATCCTTCTGGAAGTAGCCTCCCCCTTGATATAGATTGTAGGAATCCAAGACTCAAATCCAGCTCACCCTCTGTTTTTTGGACATAAAGTTGTGTTGGCACACAGCTATACTCATTTATTTATATAATGTCTGTGGCTATAGCGGCAGTTCTGAGTAGTTGAGACGGAGTATATGACCAAAAAACCTGAAAATCCCTGTATTTATTATTTGGCTCATTACTAATAAAGTTTGCTGATTCTTAATACAGAGCATGCAAACAAGGGCATTGAGCTGAGATTCTTACAGGGAGATCACAGAAAACAGATATAAGTCTCTTGAGTTTTAACTTTCTTTTTTTTTTTAATACTAAATGCTTTTATTATTACTATTTATTTATTTATTCATTTATTTTTTGCAGTTTTTGGCCAGGGCCAGGTTTGAACCCACCACCTCTTGTATATGGGGCCAGCGCCCTACTCCTTGAGCCACAGGCGCCACTCTTAGTTTTAACTTTCAAATGCAGTCCCTCCTTAAGAGGAGTGATAGCTTTTAAGAGGATGGCACTTCAGAGTTCATTGGCAAAGAGGTGGCAGGGATCAACTTGGCTGTTGATTTCCCTTTTCCTTTTCAGGTGACATTTATATTGCCCCTTTAGCAGAAATACTGTAGTGTTCTTACTTATATTGGTAGCAAGATGACTGTCAGAGGTGACCTCAAACTTATCCTGTGAGACCCAAGTCGTGCTCAAACTGTAGTCCTGATCACTTAGTTCCTGTAGCATAATAAGTACTCAAATAATGTTTTATATAGTCCAGATTTGTCCCCTACTCTCTTAGTGTGTGGTACATATATAGCGTGACCATTAGAATAATCCTTTTTCATAATGAGGGTAGAGTTTCTTAGTGTTGATTTCAGTGCACATATCTCCTCAGTCTTTTTCTTTGGATCCTCTTCTTTCTAAAATACAAACATTACCAAGGGTCTACCCTTGGTCCTGCATGATTTTTACTTAGCAGTTCCTATCTGTTCTCAGGTTTTTATACTTTCTGAATGGTGATCTTCTTCAGCTCTAGACTGAAATTTATTGTATGTTGAATGCCTCTAAGTAGATTCACCATAACTATCTCAAATTCATCGGTGGGACTCATTACATCTCTTCCTAACTTCCTCCCATATTCTATTTGGTTAATGGCACACTTTGCTATCTTCTTTTTCATTACTATTCACCTTTGTTCATGTCAATTCTGCCTGAAAAATGTTTCTGAAATCTATCCTATTTTCATCCTCACTTTCACTGCCCTAGTTTCAGTATTTGTCATCTCTTCTGTGAACTACTGCAATAATTTTTTTTAGATGTCCTAAGTTCAGTCTTAGCACTCTTCAAACTGTCTTTATGCTGCTACCAGATATTTTTTCTAAAACATAGGTCTCATTGAAACACTCACCTTCTCAGAAACCTCCTGTGGCCTCTCATAGTTGATAGTAAAGTATAAACTAGCATTTGGAAACCCCGGCAATCTAATTCTTTCCATCCACTATCCTTTTTCTTTACTTGGAAGACAGTAATACTTGCAATCTCCCTTCCACCTGGGAAAATCATTTTCACCTTCAAGACTCCATTCATTGGCTGCTATCTCTGTTATGTCTTTCCTAATGCCCTCTCCCCAGCTCCAGGAGAATCAGTTGTTCTCTATTTGATATGTTCATGCCATTCTTAATATGGTTGTTGTAACACTACATTCATTTTAACAGGTGGTGTGCAGACCTGCCTTCTTCTTCATGCCATGAGTTCCTCTACAATAGATGTGTCTCATTCATCTTTGAATTTTTATTACCCAGAAGAGTATGTTGCACATAGAATTAACCAGCAAATATTTATTGATTGGTAACCATGTTTGTAATAATAAATGGCCTTTTGGATTAAATCCTTCAAAGCCCTCTAGCTGTTTATTCTCTCTCGCTCTCTCACACTCTCTCTCTGCCAGTTTTTCAAAATCTTTCATTATTTTAATGACTCCTTTGACTCTTCATCAACATTGATTCAGCAAATATTTGACTTCAGTACTATACTTGTCTACTTTCACCCCATCACTCTAGGTTGTGAAATCCCAAAGTGAGTTACATTTTCGGGGTATGACTTGAGCAAAGCTAATGATAGGCAAAGGAAGTACCTCCATTCTACTTATACATTCTAATATCAAACCTCTATTTGACAGTATCACTTTGTAATTAATTTATTATTCACTTATGACTGACTGTGACCCTTACATCTTCATTATGTATGTATAGCCAGTTATTCACTTGCATATGTCACTAGTTTTTCTTTCCTCTTTATGATAAAAATCATTAAAAATGGACTGTTCTTCAAATATATACCTGATCTTTCTACTTTCTCTAAGTCTTACCATCTTCAAAGACCTTTTAAAGAGAATAAAATATTCCTTCTCTCTTTTGGGGAGTTACTATACTTTTAAAAAAGCGAAGCAGTCATAAATTTTACAGGATAAAATTTAGTGGTATTAAATTTCTTAAGTATTATATATCACAGAGTGTCATATTTTACCTTTATGATTACTCGCATATATACATTCATAATATGCAGAAATTAACACTGAGATTTCATTACACTAGAGTATCCATGAGTCAAAAAGTCATTATGTACAAGTTTATATTGAAAGAAGTCTAAAGCATGATGTTTATTATTACAAAGTTTTGTATAGGAAATAAAATTCAATGTCTCTGTAAATTCCCTAAATCCTTCTGTAAGTTTTTTGTCCAACATGTCAAGCTTATGGCAAAATCCCTTTATACCAATAAATAAGGCAACTTAAGCAGAAGATTCATGATGAAGCCAGAAAGCCCATCTATAAATAATGGCATAGTACCCAGGGTGGAGGGAGGTAAAGGAGAGGGCAGTAGATCATTAGCATAGTAAGAAAAGGATATTCCCATCAGTAAGTAAGCAGTGATACTTGGCCAAATCCAGGTCATGATCAAGGATATAATCACAAGTGAGATGCATTTTACATTGTAGAATGTAGCCGGAGTGCTCATATACAGATAGAATGACTTGCTTCCCAGAATGTAATCACTACTGTATAACAATGCCCTTATTATTTCTAGTTTGGAATAGTGGATCTTAAAGCAGAATATCTCTGGTCTGACCTCTATCCCAGTGAAACCCAATTGTGACATGATCCACACTACATTGTTTGCAGATATTTTCACAGATCAACTCTCTCTGCTGTGGCATACCCAAGATTCAAGGTGTCAAAGAGAGAAATGAACTTGTGTATTCATTTTATTTTTCCTATTTCATAAACTAATGACTTAGACACATATACCTATAGAGACAGAATATCCTAGAATAAAAACTGAGGAATTCTCTGTTTATCATAATAACTCAGGCTCCTGGTATGTTTGCCATCACCCTTCAGCAGCTAACTAGCTAATCTTTCAAATAGTTTTCTAGAGAAAGCAGTTTCATAGCTTGACTTGGTTCCATTGCTTTGCTGTCTTTTCTATAAAATTTTTTTCTTAATTCTCAGAGTTTCTTTTTAAAAATTTAAATGCAGGCCCTATTATTCTGACTTGTGGAAATCTGGAAGATATCCAATAAGCCTTGTCCTTTAAATAAATATGTACTTCATATTCATGGATATAGTTATATCTCTTAATCCAATCTTCCCTGAGCTTAATTATCTATCATTTTTCATGGTTTGGCATTTCCCAAACTTTTAGCTCCCTTCCTACTTTTTTATCAGACTTCCTTTTCAGATTTTTATATATCCTTTGAACTAAGGAGGATCCGGATTTGTAAGGCCTGACAATTCTGCAGGAACCATTTAAGAAAAGGAATATGCAAAAAGAAGTTTCCTTTGCAAATTTTGCAAAAGCACATGGCCAGGTGAGCACACTGCTAGTGCCCCTCCCATGAAAGTGGGAAGTCCTAGTGCTTTTAGTTCATTAGTTTCATGGTACATTTGCCTCTGCCCTTGGAGTCATTTAACCCATAAATTAAGTACTCTTTAAAAAGGGCCAAACTGTCAAAAAGGACAATCACACATAAGAATTTTACTGTCCCATGTGTGCACTGGTCTAATATTTACACTAAATTAATCAGCACTGTCTTCATTAAGTAAGAAATTGTTACTGCACATCCCCTCTGTATTAGGTGCTGTATTAGGATTACAGTTAAAAATGCTTATCTGAACAGAGTATCATACTCGAAGTATCCAACACAGAGGCTATCCTTTCAAAACCTGTTCAACTAAACCAAGATGGAAGCAAAGGTACATAAAAGGTATATATGGATATCTGAATGCATGTTAAATATGTAACAGATGTAGTGACATTATATGTAAGATAGGATGTCTTATAATGGTATCTTCTAGTGGGAGTTAGTAAAGCAATCCTTAGAATCTGAGAGAGTAGAGATTTAAAAATATGCTCACTCTCTTAATTAATGAAAATTTCATTTCCCTTACCAGCAGTATAACACAGTGGTGTAATGTTAATTTAAGGACAACTGTGACCCCTAGGTGCTGTGTTGCCAAACTTTTCCATGCCTCATCAAGGCTTCCTTTTCAATTTGTGTTGCTTGGTGTCCATTTACTGTTTTAGTGTTGTATATATATATTTCTTAAGCATAGGAAAATTACCCTCATTATTCAGACATCAATAATAGGAAAGGTGCTACCATATAATTACTGGAAGGACATCTTGCTGTCAATATCTTGGAAGATAGGAGAACAAATTAGCAAACAATCACTTTCTACTTAAAAGAGCAGAGTTCTGACTGGCAATCAAGATGGCTTTGTGGAAAGCAAATTAAGCAAAACCATTTCAATTTACTCCTATGTAAGAATGTGCCCTGTAGTCCAAGAGAAAGAAATATCACTATATTCACTACGATTTTTATTCCCTCTGATATGACATTCATTCTCAGTGATGATTGAAAAAAGTATAATCTAAATTCTAAACTCTAGAATACTCTTTCAACTGACATTAAGACAGTGCCCCAAGTGGATCTGGAAGATAGACCAAAAGAAAAATAGCAAACTAGAATTTCTTTGGATGACCCCCTAAAGTGCCATTAGTGAAAGAACCTTGCATATTGCTGATTCCCCAGGACTTAGAATAGTATGTGAAAGTATATGGTAGATAATGAATGAATGTTTTCTGCTTCTCAATGAAGACACATGTCATTGGGTATTATTAATCAGCTACTTTTCTCTTAGCTTTATTGCTTCTGTTGCCTCTTTGTCCTTTCCCCTGTCCCTCCCATTACACAAAGGATAAATTATCAATGGAGATATGTCCAGAGAATGTTCTAACACTTTATTTAAAAAAAGATAAACTTTTATTGGATGTATATGTTCCCTCAGAAGTAGAATCAACATCAGTTAGGAATTAGTAAGATATAGATTCAGGGCATCAAGCAGGTAGCATAGAGACAAGAACACACACAAATTCACCAGAAAAAGATACTTGATTTTTAGTACAACACAATTCTAACCATGAATTAGCAGTATATGAAGTGAAATTTCTTTTTAAAGAAGACAAATCAAAAATGTATAGAGTCAAAGAAATTTTATATCTCTTTTTATCTTAATTGAAAGATAATGACATTGTCCTAAGTATTTGGGGAATGCTCATTTTGGATTTCCCTAAGAGTTACTTAGTGTGTGCTTTACATCTTTCCAGGGATACTCTATCTTTGTAATTTGAGGGTGGATTTGATTTTTGGAAATAGCCAAAAGTGATGCTGAGTCAAGGTTTATAAATAAGATAGATGATCGATGTGGGTAACAAAATCTCTGGTCAAAAGCATTGTGAATCTAAAATAATGAGACTCAATTTCATTTGATTCAGAAGTCAAGTCTCAAAGAAGAGTTTCAATCACAGAGTAATGACCCTTACCAAAACAAGTTTATGGCTCCCCTAAGTGGCTATTTGATGGACAGGATTCAACAGCTATATCTGAAGCAATCTTAGAACTTTACAGTTGCACTTTGAAATATTACAAAACAAATGCTATAATATTTTAGGAGAGTTAGAACATGAAAAACTGGTAGTACTGGCCAGGACATTTCTTAGAATATTGTTTCCAGCTTTTATCGTTTTCTTTTTTGGAAGAGTCATGTGAGGATGGAGAAGCCTATAATTTAAAAATCATGTCCAACAGGTAGGGAAGACCCAGAGAACACCCAAACATACAAAATTTATGGAAAGAAGTCTATGAGAAAGTTATTCTAGAAAATAATATTGAGTGGCTTAATGTGGAGGCCAAACAGATTTTCCTAAGGGCCTCTTCCACCCCATTCTTCTCCCCTTTAGTTACTCTACAAACTAAGAAATTCACTTGCATTGCCTTTAAGGATTAGCTTCACTTTTGCGGAACTCAAGACCCTATAGTGACTCCTGGGGACAAGCTATATGTCCATGAAGAATTTTTTAAGAGAGGATATTGACCAGGTTTCCATTTTACAGAGGCCAATAGACAAGATACAGATGTAAAAACCTGACAGCTTTTAGTAAAACATAGGAAGTATTTCCTGTTAGAAGTGATTAAGTATCAGAGCAGGTTTCTGAGGGAGGTCATGGAACCCTATCCACAGGCAGAAGACTAGAGCAAGCATTTCTTGAGGGCCCTTCCTGTTCTGAGTCTGTAATTCTACTTGTCAAGGTAATTTGATATTCTTATCCAAGTCTCCAAGGTCCTTTTCACCCTGCCTAAATTGGTCTCATCAAAAACCTTATTGATTGTGCTGCCTCTTCCATCTTCTAAGATGGCCACAGTATTAAGGCAGTAAACTTGGGTCTCAGACCTGTAACTTATTACTTGTTCTGTCATTTCCCTTCACCCTTACCTGCCCAAGACCTTTTCCCATTAAAATATTGTTATCAGTCACTTTAGAATTTCATTTTGTTCCTTTGATTCAAAAACAGGTTATAGATTAATTTCTATAATTAGGAAGCACTTTGTAGATTTTAATCAATAGAGTTCCATAGAAGCATGTTGGATTTAATTGTTTTTCTGTCCCAAATGGAAAAAGGGGTGGGATGCTCAAATACCTACTAAGAAAAATGTGTCTGCAGAAACCTGCAGCATTGAAAACCTTTTCCATGCTACAGATTGCAAATTAACTTCTAGCTAATCAGAGTTCAACATTCTAATGGACTGTGACAGGAAAGACAGTTTTTCCTCTAACTTCATATCACATGTTTTTTTTTTTACAGTTGTAAGGCAGATTTTAAAAGAAGGCCTTGGGGATCACAGCCAGCCTTCATTACCGGTGCATGACCTGCTTTGTAACCAACTGCAATTTTAATATCCAAGGATATTTGCACATAACAGCCTTTTTTCTTTCTTCTTGTTAATAATTTACCTTTGAGATTCTCTTCACGACCATGCTGGTGTGTGAAGATCTGTTTGTCTGTCAAACCTCCAGATATGTAATGCCTGTGAAAGAGACATTAATTTTTTATGTATTTCCTAAGGAGGCTGAACAATAAGCTGGTTGTGCTGAATACAAGAGGGCTACTTCAGTGAACATGTACGTGAATTCCCTTCAACTGGCTCCCTTACCAGAAGCAGATCAGTTTCTTCAGTGAGTCTTCCCTCTGCCAAAAGGGAGTCATTTGTACAGATAAACTCAAGGAACTTTTGGTATATAAACTGTCTACCAGAACCTGGGATGGTTTTGTTTTAAACCAAAAGAGAACTAGAAAATCTATGTAGTACTAATGTTTGTGGATCCTGCAAATATCTCATTCAAAACACAGACCTCATTTTCAAAATTCGAATGTATCTTTTCTTTTAACCTTGGAAGTTCTATGTAAACACTAATCTCTACACAAGTGAATTTCCTCAGCAGAATACTGAACTATGTTGGTGTGACAAATGTCATGGATATCAGGAATCCAAAACACTCAGCATTGGCATTTTTAAGAAAATAAATGTAGATGTCAGTGAACCATAACCTATAGATGATTAGAAAGAAACTCATCATTTGAAGGTAGATGATGCTTTTTTCAAGGCCACTGTGTTTCCACAATAAAGAAATGTGAGGTGTATAGGAAAATATGCGTGGAGATGTTCTTGGTAATTTAATGTTTTGAGAACTCCCAGGCTGAAAACTATTATTATGTAAATCAACTAGTTCCAGCTGCTAATTCTTAGAAAAGGTGAGGAGTATCAAAGTTTAACTAGGTTTTGACCTTTTATATTATGAAGACAATAGCAGAGAAAAGGGAGCTGGGATATTTGTTAGGAGATTATTTTGTTAAGGTGGTCAGGGAAGGCTTTGTTCATAAGGAGATATTCATGCAGAGACCAGATGGATATATTTGAGATCAGAGGGAACATAAGAGTAAAGGGGGGAATGAAAGAGACCCTTGGGGCTGGAGCAGAATGGCTGAGGAGGAGATGAGGCCAGAGAAGTAGTGAAGAGGTCAGATCATGCAAGGTCTTATAGGCTGCTGGAAGCACTATCTTTTTGCAACTATAAGTAGGAATAAATGGATTCTGTTTAGACAGAAAAAGGAGAGGACAGAGATGAGAACAAAGCTTTCAGGGAAGGTGAAAATTGAAGGGTGGGGCCCAGTGCCCATTGCTCAGTGGTTAGGGCGCCAGCCACATATACTGAGGCTAGTGGGTTCAAACCCAGCTTGGGCCTGCTAAACAACAATGACAACTACAACAAAAAAATAGCTCAGCGTTATGGCAGGTGCCTTGTAGTCCCAGCTACTTGGCAGGCTGAGGCAAGAGAATCGCTTAAGCCCAAGAGTTTGAGGTTGCTATGAGCTGTGATGCCACAGCACTCTATAAGGGCCACATAGTGAGACTCTGTCTCAAAAAAAAAGAAAGAAAAGAAAAAGAAAATTGAAGGGTGGGAGAGGAAAACGTAGTGTAGAAAGTAGATGGAGAGAGAGCAAGCTATCTATGGGAAGGAAGGAGCATAATAGTATCTTGGGAAGCAAAAAAGGAGAGAAAATTTCTATCTTGTTTGATTTGGTTTGGCAGATTACCTGTGTCCTGTTATTACATCTGTGATTCATGTCCTCTTTACACAGGTTAATAAGCATGACTTTAATCCCTATCTAAGTACAGTATCAATGCATTTGTTCACTATTACTGAGGCACCTAACTACTTGAGCAAGCTAATCAGGGTTTCAATTACCCCAGTGAAGAGGAAAGTTACACCTCTCTGTGGCAATCGTAGTTGATTGGTTGATGAAGCATTTATGAGATTTTTCATAAGAGGAACTTTAAAGGTCACTTGTACCATAATAAGTGGAAATCTCTGGGAAAGGAAAAGTTTAGCTGTTATTAGAGTGCTGATAAAGTCTTCAGAGGTAATGACTCTCAGAGTCTAGTTGCTGCAGCTGAAAATTCTTTGCCTTGAGCATTTGTCATGGTTCCTTCAATCCAATATGCCCTTTAAACACTGTGAAACTATAGAAAAGGAGTATCTAATGTTGTTTGATGTTAATTAAAGAGTAGGTTTCTTTCCTTTCTTTAATGGAAAGCCTTAATTTATCCTCAGTTGCAGTTGAAAATTCTAATGAATCAGTGCCACCATCTTATGTAGGTTTTCTTCTCTTACAACCTGGCTGTTCAATTCCTTCCTCAAATGCTTAAAAACTCATCTTGGCTCACATTATACTTTTCCATTTGTAACCTAAAATGATCATTCTCAGATGGAAGTGAATAAGATCTGGGCAAATATATGAGTCCTGATTTGCCTTTGTTATTCTTTAGGATTCTCACCCACTTTTACTAACAAATAAGGGCCTCAGCCTACATTAGTTAGTGGTAACATACCTTGGGGCCTATGTTTCCTAACAGCTCTTTTCTCCTTGGTTTCAGGCAAGTACAGCAAATTGCAAAAGTATCACTAGCAGGCAGAACAATTCCAGTAAAAAAATGTGTTGGGCAACTATATGAAGCAGAATAAAAGAGAAGGAAGAACGTTTTTGTAAAATGGTGAAACATTGTGGCATGTAGAATTGCCTTTCCTTTTCATTGTCATGCTCAGGAAATCTATGAGACAGGAAACTTCTGCTACAACCCTTGTTCACTAATCTGGACAACCTTTTTCTATCAATACCGATTTTGTCACCTGTTATGACTGGAATGAAATGAGAACCCTCCCAACAAGCAAAAAGTGTCTACCATTCATCTTATTTCAAATCTGAAATCCTTCAGTGAAGGTTTTCCAGGAGAGCTAAAGGCTTACAGTGGGTAAAGGAGGGGAAGAGTATAAGAAAGTTAGCATGGGCTGGGGTAGAAGACAGAGCGTGGGCTAATTCTCCTTGCCCCTTTGTAAACGTGTAAGTGAATTCCTTGTTCTGAGGCAGATGTGCCCTAAATAAATAAAAGAACACTCCTATTTTTCAAATCAAATGGCCTTTGTTTTGTACTGTGCACTTCATTTTCTCAGAGATGTGACAGAACTAACTTCAGATATTAAACAAAACATTATCCCACCCCCCAATGTCTACTACCTTCTCCCAAGAACTTATGTCCCTTGTTTTATGTCATAGTCCAATAAGCTCTGTTAACCTTGAGTAAAATGATGTGTAAAATTGCTTTATTAGTCCAAATAGCAAATGAGTCTGTAATCTTATTTCTTAGATTCAGCAAATATGATATCTTAACACCAAGACTTTTTACCCCAAACCTCCTATTGTTCATTCTACCATATCTTTTTTCTCATGACACAGGAAGACTAGTCCTATCATCTGTTTTTTGAGTTGGTGGGTAAGAGAGAGGAGTGTGTGCAGTTGGTTTCTTCGTATTTTTACCTGATGTTGCAAGATTTCCATATCAAAAAGAATTCTTTGTTCTCTGGAGTGTGCATGCATGTATGCAGGCATGCTCTGGCTTGGCGTATAGAGCCAGAAATGCATGGGACATTAGTATTGCCCAAATGTGGAATATAGCAATAATAATCACCCCCATTTCTTGAACACTGTATGTGCCAGGCACTGTGATTAATAGCTTTATATGCAGTTTATTATTAAATCACAAACCAACATTATGAAGTACAGGTACAGTCATGCATCACTTAAGGACAGGGATACGTTCTGAAAAAGGCATTGTTAGGCAATTTCTGTTGCCATGTGAACATCAGAGAGTGTGCTTACACAGACCTTGATGGCATTGCCAGCTACACACCTGGGCTAAATGGTATGGGCTATTGTTCCTAGACTACAAATCTATATAGGGCATTGCTGTACTGAAAAGTTTTGACAATTGTAACATAATTATAAGTCTGTGTGTATCTACATAAAAATGATACAGTAAAAATACATTATACGAGATTAAATGGGTAGTCTAACATAAACATCTAATCTAAACGTAAAAAAGGTGCAGTAAAACTACATTATACAAGATTTAAAAAAAAAACTCTGCACACCTGTAGTTCATGTGAATGGAGCTTACAGGATTGGAAATTGTTCTGAGTGAGTCCCTGACTGAGTGATGAGTCAGTGTGAAGGTCTAGGATATTACTGTACACTCCAGTATATTTTCATAAACACTGTACCTTTAAGCTACACTAAATTTATAAAAATATCCCTCTCTTTCTTTAATAATATATTAACGTTAGTTTACCATAACTTACTTTGTTGTACAAACTATTAAATTTTTAAAAACTTTTGAATCTTTTGTAATAACACTTAGCTTTAAACACAAACACATTGTACAGCTGAACAAAAGTATTTTCTTTATATGCCTATTCTATAAGCTTTTTCCCATTTTTACATTTTTAAAGGACTTGGCAACTTTTTTGTTAAAAACTAAGACACAAACACTTTAGCCTAGGCCTACCCAGAGTCAAGATCATCAATATCACTGTCTTTCACCTCCACAGCTTAGCCCACTAGAAGGTCTTAAGGGGCAATGACATGCTTGGAGCTGCTGTCATCTCCCGTGATAACATTTTTAAAGAAGGAGAAGCAGTACACTCTAAAATAACAATAGAAAATATTGTATAGTAAATACAGAAACCAGTAATGTAGCCATTTATTATCATTATCAAGTATTATTTACTGCAAATACTTGTATGTGCTATGCTTTTATAGGACTGGCAGCACAATAGGCTTACACCACCCTCACCACAAACAAGTGAGTAGCACGTTGCACTATGACGTTAAGATTTCTATTATGTCGGCTTGGTGTCTGTAGCTCAGCAGCTGGGGTGCCAGCCACATACACTAGAGCTGGCAGGTTCAAATTCAGCCCGGGCCTGCCAAACAGCAATGACAACTACAACCAAAAAATAGCCAGGCATTGTGGCGGTGCCTGTATGTAGTCCCAGCTACTTGGGAGGCTGAGGCAAGAGAATTGATAGAGCCCAAGAGTTTGAGGTTGCTGTGAGCTGTGACACCACAGCACTCTACCAATGGCGACATAGTAAGACACCGTCTCAAAAAAAAAAAGATTTCTATTGTGTCACTAGGCCATAGGAATTTTTCAACTCTGTTGTAATCTGACGCAGTCACAGTTGTCCGTGTTGTCTGTTGTTGACCTCAAGGTTGCTAGGTGGAACATGACTGTATTTCACAGATCAGGAACAGGAAGATTAGCACAGTTAAGTAAATGGCCCAAGGGGATAAAGCACTAATATCCAGAGGAACTAGGATTTATACCGGATCTCTCAGCCCCTCAAGGCCATCCCATGTTCTCTAGGGTATGCCATTCTACTTAAAACATTTGGATTTTGGATCCCAACTTGAAATGAACAAAATAAAGAGGCAACTTTCCCATTATTTTTACTCTGGGCATAAAATTACATATCAAAAAATTTTTATAAATCTTATCAATAAGATGCACAAGAAATGAAACCTTAAAATTATCATACTTATCTAGGAAAGCTAAAAATGTATAGTATCTGTGTCAGGGATTCTTTAATATAAATTTGAAGTGTTCTATGTTATTTTTTAAGTGATTAAAAGAAACCGTTTAAACTTCTGAAGTCTAACATAAAACAGAAAGATGATTAAAAAATTATAAAAGCTAAGAGAGTTCAAGATAAAAACAATGAGAGAATCTCATCTATTTTCTTGAGTTGTCGTTAAAAATAATATCTCAGTGACTTATGTGTAATGTATAAAAGGTTTTCAATATAATATATACTAGGTTTCTTTATATTGTTGCCAAAACATTTGTCTCAGTATCGTTTTGAATCCTAACATCCCTGATGAATGAAGAAATACTCCTCATTGTAATCACAGTATGCCTCTGGCACCGGAGTTGCTACCAGTATGTTCACCAGGACATTTCCAATTTACATTCTTTTTATGGTTAGGTGACTCTACTATCATACAGCTTCTGATACTGTAATGAATTGAAAGTCTTGCCAACTATATCCACATGGATAACCAGAATGATATATAACCAAAAAGAGAAAATGAATAAATTTTTAGGTTTTTCTTAGAGGTGAGAATTCATCTCTGAGCTGTTCAGTGGACCAGGTTCGGTTCACCCAGCAGAACTAGCAAGTTTGGCTGAGTCAATGAGGGAGTGGAAAATAAGGCAGCTGGGACTCCAATATCACAGAATAGAAGCAATGTTTATTTGAAATGAAGAAAGAAGTGTCGGTGTCGGTGTCGCAGCGCTGCCTACCAGCAGAGACGAGGACACCAACGAAGGCTTCACAAGACTTTATTGCAGGAGAGCTCGGAGCACAGCATTCTTTTCCTCCCGGGTGATTCTTCTTCTCCCCTTTGTCCTCCCCAGCACCACTCTTATAATGTGGCACAACCAATCACAGCACAGCACACGTGCACAGGGCATGCACAATTCCTATACAAAGCAGTGGGGCACGCTAAGGCCACGAGCGCAGCATGCGGCCTCCGGGCCAATTAGGGTTACTTCCTTAAACTTGTTTATCATTAAAGCCACAGGGGATGTACTTCCTCTCAGCGCGATGTTGTTACTCAGGGGCGTGCCGGGCCCGGGCACGGCCCCTGACAGGCCATCAGCCAGGTAGGGTGGTTACTGTGATAACAATGTAAACTGTGAATTAGGGATAAGCCTGGAACCACTCACAGCGCCACCTGGTGCCAGAAAGTATATTGCATTATAAATATATTCCTAAGAAAGTTGATCCCTCTGTCATACATATAGATGTATATTTCTATATATTAATATGTACAAGAATAATATTTTTGTGGTTGATGCATTTTTTCTCTTTTTTTCATCATTTTCTTGGAGGAGCTATTAATTTTTTATTTTTATCTTTACTTTTTCAATTTTTAATTTTTTCTTTCTTCTTTTTTAACTTTTTTATGAATACCACTTATTTTTTTCCCTTCTCTCTTCCTCTTCTTCCCTTCTTATGGATTCTGAGAGTGCTTACATTAGATTTTTAGAAATTTTGTTTTGTTTTGTTTGTTTTTTACCTTTTTTCCAATTATTTTAGGATTATCATTATTTTTATTCTAGTTTTTTTTTTTTTTTTTCTTGTCTGTATGTCTATGTGGTTCTGATTGTGCATCTGTAGGCTTGTGTGTCTGGTAGCCTTTTTATCTGTTTATTTGTTTATTTGGTCTCACTGTGTTTTGTGTTTTGCTAAATCCTTGGGTTAGCTATTTTCCCTAACTCTAATTTTCACATTCAACAAGAACAAGGGGGAACAGGGGACAACAGCTGATGGAAGCTAGCTCTCAATAGAAACTCCAGTCTGGAGGGAGAGATAATGAACAGAAAGAACCCAACAAAGCCAAAGGAGGGGAGCCTAGCTGAGAGATGAGATAGACAATTGCTCATTTTCCCTGCTGAGGCAAGCATTGACTGCAAAGAAACTATTTTCAGGTGCAGATTTAAGCCCAACGAGGTTGTGTGGCCATCCCCTCCCCTAAAAGAGTTGCTTGCTTACTGTGGGATCTCTACTGGTGAGCAATAAACTGAGACTTTTCTTCCTCACCCCACAGAAGGGAATTGCTGGAAGTTTGGATTCCTTCTGAAGAGAACCTCTGTGGTCAGTCTACGAATTCTCTTGTCTGGCAGGAAATTTGAACAAACATTTTCCTTGCCACTTTGATCCCTCAGTCTACCTGCCCCCTTCCTGGCCTGGCAGTCTAGAAGTCCAACTCCTCCAGAATCCAGAATGTTTGCATTTCTTGGCTAGGATTGGGCATTGCATAGATGGTGACGGTATAGCTGTGCTACAACTGTGAATCCAGTAACTGCACAGAAAGATATAGAGGGAAAGGTGACTGACCTGACCCCAAAAAAGAATATCTCAGCAGCAGATGGAGGCTTGGGTTCCTGCACTGCAGGTGGAGGTTCAGAAACTGCTGAGGTGTATAAAACCAAGAGAAGGCACCTCTCACCCAACTTCAGCATTAGTAGAATGATCCTGCTGGGGTCTGACTCTGGAGAGTCATCTCCCCAACTCTGTGGCCTGTTAAATGGAACCAGACCTCACCCTATAGGGATTCCAGAGCTCCGGAACAGTGGCAACAAAAGTGCAGTGGCTGAGGGAGACATTCTTTTGCTGTCTGGATATCCTCAGGTTTGAACTGAGCTCAGGTGAAAATTTCTTCACCTGCCTTTGAACACCTGAGGCAGGCAGACCTCAGCTTCCCCTGCTGGATGGTGGTAGACTGTGGTAACCATGAGGAGGAGGCAATGACCTCACTTTGACTCTGACAGGCACATAGCCATAACACATCTGCTTATTGGAAAGAACAGGGCCACAGAGATTGGGTTAACAGAGACTCCTGGTGGGAACACTAGAGACTGGGGTTACCAAAGTCTGGTGGTGAAGGACGACCAAGGTGGGATAAAAGGCATCAACCCCCTGGCTCTAAACCTCCTACTGGATGGGCCTCTCTAACTCCTCAGAGCATCAGAGGTGCTCAAATCACACTTGAGCTGTCAATAACCCCCTCACATCTAGTTTCTGGAGTCCTCTTGAACTCTCCAGCTATAGAGTGGGGGCTGTCTGGGACAATTGGTCTGGAACTGTTGAACTGGACAAATTACCTGAGGATCATCCAAGGTGAAACCCTGGTTTTACTGTAGTAGGAAGGTTTGATTGTCCTCTTCCAGATATTGTCAGTGGAGGAAGGGAAGTCCTAGTTGCTTGTATAACACCAAAGCTGAGACTGCAACCTAGAGTTACTGATTCACTAGGATTGGACAGAGATAAGCTGAATACAAGACAGAGCCACCTACCTCCACTACATCAAGCAGGCCTCAAGAGTCACAGACTATAGTACTGTAACGGACCTTTGAAAAATTATACAGAAAAAGCTGCATTCACAAGTCCCTGTTCCTAGGTGAAGGGCTGGTCAACCACAACTGTAGAAGTTTCCAGTTCGATTTCACCTTATCTGCTCATCTAGCTAAACACTGAAAAACAATTATGGGGTGGAATCAGTGAAAAAACTCTGGCAACATGAATAAACAGAACAATTCAACTCCCCCAAGGAATGACAAAACAGCCAATCCAGAGGATCCCATTTACAAACAGATAGCTGAGATATCTGTAATTGAATTTAGAATTTAGATTGCAAGCTAGATCAACAGAATGGAAGTAAAGATGAAGGTAGAAATTGTAGAATTAATTCAGAAGATATCTCAAGAATTCAATAAATTCAAAGACAAAATCACCAAAGATTTATACACATTGAGAAAAGAAGTTGCAACCTTACGTGATATGAGAAATACAGTGGAATCCCTCAGTAACAGAATGGAACAGGCAGAAGAAAGGATTTCTGACATGAAGACAAAGCTTTTGAATGATCCCAAACATTCAAAGAGGAAGAGAAATGGAGAACAAAAACAGATCATTCTCTCAGAGAGCTCTGAAATAACTCAAAGAAAATCAGTATTCACCTTATAGGGATTCCTGAAGGTGATGAAGTAGCTTCACAAGCACAGAGGCCCTTCTTCATGAGATTATGAAAGAGAAATTTCCAGACATGCCAAGAGGTCCTGAAATCCAGATAGCAGAGAGTTTCAGAAACTCAGCATAACTCATCCCACAGGCACATATTTACTAAAGTTAATATGAAGAAGAAAATCCTGAAAGCAGCCAGACGTAAAAAAAAAAAACAACTTACAAGGGGAAGAATATTAGAATGACTGCTGATCTCTCTGCTGAAACCTTTTAAGCCAGAAGAGGGTGGTCATAAAATTTTAATCTCCTAAACAAAATAACTTTCAACCCAGGATCCTGGACCCAGTTAAATTGAGTTTCATTTATGGTGGAGAAATTAAATACTTTAATGACAGGTATATGTTGAAGAAATTTGCCATAACTAAACAAGCTCTCCAGGATATCCTCAGACCTATTCTCTACAATGGCCAGTGTAACTCTCCACCACAAAAGTAACTCACTCTGAAACTTCTGACCAAATTCCAAATTCCACAATGGTGAAAGAATTAAAAATGTCCACTGGTCTTTTGAAAAACTGGATACCCAAAATTATGCCAGGCCTATCAAAATATTCTCAATTAATGTGAAAGGATTAAATTGTCCTCTAAAGAGGCACAGGCTGGCTGACTGGATGCAAAAACTCAGACCAGATATCTGCTGCATACAAGAATCTCACCTTATCTTAAAAGATAAATATAGACTCAGGTTGAAGGGAATGTCATCTATATTCCAAGCAAATGGAAAACAAAAAAAGGCAGGTGTTGCAATTTTATTTGCAGCTACAATAGGCTTTAAAACAATGAAAGTAAGGAAAGATAAGGAGACTCACTACATATATGTTAAGAACAAGACTCAATATGATGAGATTTCAATTATTAATATTTAGACACCCAACAAAAATGCACCACAATTTATAAGACAAACTCTAACGGGCATGAGCAACTTGATTTCCTCCAGGTCCATAGTAGTCAGAGATTTTAACACCCCTTTCGCAGTGTTGAATAGATCCTTGAAAAAGAAGCTAAGCAAAGAAATTTTAGATTTAAACTTAACCATCCAACAACTGGATTTAACAGATATTTACAGAACATTTTATCCTAACAAAACTGAATACACATTCTTCTCATCACATTGTGGAAGATACTCCAAAATTGACCATATCTTAGGTCACAAATCTAACCTCAACAATTTTAAAAGAATAAAAATTATTTCTTGCATCTTCTCACACCATCATGTAATAAAAGTAGAACTCAGTAACAACAAAAACCTGCATACTAATACAAAAACATGGAAACTGAATAACCTCATGCTGAATGATAACTGGGTCATAGACGAGATTAAGAAGAGAATAAACAAATTTTTGGAACAAAACGACATGCAAAACATGAATTGTCAGAACCTCTGGGATAGCACAAATGCAGTCCTGAGAGGGAAATTTGTAGCACTGTAAGCCTTCCTCAAGAGAACAGAAAGATAGGAAGTTAACAACTTAATGGGACATCTCAAGTAACTGGAAAAGGAAGAACATTCCAATCCAACCCCCCCCCCCAAAAAAGGAACCAAAATTATAGCAGAATTAAATGAAATTGAAAAGAAAAGAATTATACAACAGATCAATAAATCAAAAAGTTGTTTTTTTGAAAAGGTCAATAAAATAGATAAATCTTTGGCTAACCTAACCAGGAAAACAAGAGTAAGATCTCTAATTTCACCAATTAGAAATGGTAAAGATGAAATAACAACAGACTCCTCAGAAATTCAAAAAACTCCTTAATGAACACTACAAGAAACTTTATTCTCAGAAATACAAAAACCTGAAGGAAATCGACAAATACTTGGAAGCACACCACCTCCCAAGACTTAGCCAGAATGAGGTGGAAATGTTGAAACAGCCTATATCAAGTTCTGCAATAGCATCAACTATACAAAATCTCCCTTAAAAGAAGAACCCAGGTCTAGCTGGCTTCACATCAGAATTCTA
>CAUYPK010109622.1:0-32360 GCA_963574355.1 Loris lydekkerianus
CCAGTTTGAAGTGTTTAATTGGCTTTCCTTTTTTAAATTTTATTAAGCTGTCCGGGGCTCTTGATTTGGAAAACTTACCTTTTTTTTTTTTTTTTTTTTTTTTGAAATCTGAGCTTGCTTTCTCTAGAAGGTTTTCCTCTAGTTTATTCAGCTTACCTTCTCATATCTGAGGCTGAACACTCACTGGCTGCTGGCTATGCAGGAAAAACGAAAAAAGGTTTCAGTAATGGTATTTGACGTTTTTTATTTTGCCTCAGTGTATGTGTAGCTCAAAGAAAAACAGTGTGAACAAGTTTCCCTCTGTTGTTGGACAATATGCCCAATAATTAACTTGTTGTGAATGCCTGAGGGTATCACAGTCTCCCATAGTCTACAGTGATAGAAAAAAACCACCAGGCATAGTCTCAGGAGAAATAGCCAATGTCACTGCTCTGCCAACTACTAGCTGTGTGATCATGTGTGTAACGATCATGATGATTGACATCCCAATATTTATTCCTTCTCAATGATCATTCCAAATCAAATATGCCCAACCCTGGCTGCACACCAGAATCATTTCTTTCTCTTGCTAATGCTTCACATGTAGTTAGTGATCCATAGCTTGGGTGGAGAACCTCTAAAAGCTAATCTTCATCATGATTGGTTAATCACATTGTTGGTTATTAGTCAATGAGACTCAATACCAAATAATGGTTAATTCTTATCAAGTGCTTACTTTATCAGTTAGCTTCAAGTGTATGCATTTGGTACATAACAAATCATTCCCAAAGTGAGTGATTTTAAACTACAAGTATTTACTTATCTCACCATTCTATGGGTTGGCTTTGAGATTCTTCAGATGTGGGCTGGCTCTGCTGATCTTGACTAGGCTTGCTCATGTGTCTGTGGTCAGCTAGAGGGTGATCAGTGACTGGTTGATCTAGGATGACTTAATTCCTATATCTGGCTCTTGCGCAGAGCAACAGGAGCAATGTGTCTCTCTTCTCCAGAAGACAACCCTAGACTGCTTCATATGATAGTGGTGTTCAAGAGCATTAAGAAAAGGCAAGCCCTAACCAGAAAGTATTTTTCAGAGTCAGTCAAACTTTTCTGTTACTTGCAACTTAAAGCATTTTAATTCTTCAATGGCTCTCACATACCTCTCCAGGCCTTAATTTCTTCATGTATAAAATATAAGTCTTGAATTAGATGATTGCTAAGGTTGTTTCCAGTATTAACATTTATGATGTTAATGACACTGTTGATAAGGGCACCAATTTGATTGCTGATTATAGCAGAGGGTCTGTACATCAGCAAAAAAGATTAAACATTAGAAAATATTTAGCTTTGTTTTTGTATTAGTTGTCTGTTGCAGCTGTAACAAATTACCACAAACTTAGCAGTTTTAAATAACTCAAATTTATTTAACTTAGTTCTGAAGTTGAGCATATTATTAAATATAAAATGTCCAATTTTGTATCAAAAGTTTATTATAACGCAAACAAGGATGTTCAACATGGATCTCGCTGGGCTAAGAGCAAGGTGTAGGTAGGAACTTTGCTCTTCTTTGGGGCCTCTAGGGGAATTTGTTTTTGGAAAATTACCTTTTATAGCTTCTAAACACTATTTCCATTCTTTTTCTGGCAGCCTTCTCCCTCCATCTTCAAAGTGAGAAAAGTCAGGTTGAATCATGGTCACATCATGTCTCTCTGACCCTTCTGTGATCACATCTCTATCTCTGACCACAGACCATGAAGGTTCCCTGCTTTTAGGGACTCATTTTATTACATTGGGCCCACTAAGTAACTCAGGAAAATCTCCCTATCTTAAGGTCTTTAATGAGCCCTTAGTTAGATATTCAATACATTCAGTTTGTGAGGATTACAGCAGGGACATTTTGGAAGATTCATTATTCTGCCTACTGCAGTTTGCTTTGCAATTGTATTCATTCAGATATATACATATATTGACATTTTAACCTTAAAAATATATTAGATTATTAAATATGAAATGTCCAATTTTGTATCAAAAGTTTATTATAATCCAAACAAGAAGCAGTAAAATTAATCAAAGTATGCACCTAAACTATCAACACAGTTTTGCCACCTTTTTTGGGGGGGGGTGTTTAAGACAATAATCATTTATTTTATTCATAAATCTTCCATTTGGGAAGGTCCTGGCAGGACAATTCATTTGTGTTCCACATGGTGTTAGCTGAGCAGTTTTGCCATCTTAATTAACAGTAGATTATGCCGGCAGCAAAGAAGCCTGGAGAGTGAGTGGCAATGAAATTGCGAAAGGAGTTTCCAACAGCTTGTTGAGAATTAAATATTTTTTCTCACAATAAGTGGCCCAAACCTCAGAAGAAGTGATAGTCAGTTGGTGCAAGGTCTGGTGAATATGGTGGATGACAGAGAGTTTCCAAGTCCAGCTTCTGTAGTTTGAGCAGTGTTGTTTGTGCAACAAATGGTCAAGTCTTGTCTTAAAAAAGAATTGGTCTGTCTCTATTAACCAGTCTTTGCTGCTGAATCACAAGCATCCTCATTATTTCATCCAATTGGTTTTAGTAAACATCCACTGTAATTGACCAAGTTTCATGAAGCTGTAGTGGATAACACCAGTGCTGGACCACCAAACAGACACCATTAGCTTTTTCTCATAAATATTTGGTTTTGGATTGTGTTTTAGCACTTTATCTTTATTCAATGTGCTGAATGTTTGCTATTGACAAAAATAATCCCTTTTAAAATCTCAGGATGTTAGGGGGTACACATATTTTGTTTACATACTTAGTTTTTTGCACGAATTGAGTCAAGGATATAAGCATGTCCCCACCCAGAGAGTATGCATCATACCCAATAGGTGTGAAGTTACTCATCCCTTCACCAGCTAGATTTTCATTGAGATTTACTTCCATATGTGCACTTAAGTGTTGATCATCAGCTCCAACATGGTATCGAGTACATGTATTTGGTTTTCCTTTCCTATGATGTTTCACTTACAGGAATGGTCTCTAGATTCATCCCGGTTGTCACAAAAGGTACTAGATCACTATTACATAGCCTTTATGGCTAAGTAGTACTCCATAGCATGCATATACCACATTTTATTAATTCATTCATGTATTGGTGGGCACGTGGGTTGTTTCCAAATCTTTGCAATTATGAATTGTGCTGCTATAAACATTCAAGTACATGTGTCCTTTTTATAAAATGCCCTTTTTTCCTTTGTGTATATACCCAGCAATGGGAATGCCTGTAGGTCTACTTTAAGTTCTTTGAAGTATCTTACAATTGTCCATAGAGATTATACTAGTTTGCAGTCTCACCAGCAGTAAATGAGCTATGATATAATTAAATAAGCTATGATCAAATTAAAAAGTTTCTACACAGCCAAGGATACAATTAAAAAAGCAAATAGACAACCCATAGAATGGGAGAGAATATTTGCATTCTATACGTCTGATGAAAAAACTGATAACCAGAATCTATAAAGTACTCAAGAAAATGAGTAAGAAACAATCCCATTAAAAGGTGGGCAGAATGTTCAGTGTCTCTGATCATTTGGGAAATACAAAACAAAACCATCATGGGACACTACCTAACTCCAATGAATCCATTTTTTCATCATACAGTAAAGAAATGGTTCACCCTTATGTCATGATAGCAAAGAAAGGCAAGCTTCAAGACAATTTCTCTTCTGATACTCAGTTAATTCATAGAGAACTCATCTATCCAGCTTCTTTGCCTTGCAGATTTGCTTCAAATGGTCCAACATCATTGGGATAGCAACATCAAATCTTGATGCTAATTCACTTATAGGTTGAGATGGATTCACTTCTGCTGCAGCTTTCAGCTTATCATTATTCACCTTAGTCTCAGGTCACTCGGGTGGCTCATTTTCAAGGTTAAAATCACCAGAACAGAACTTCTCAAACCACTGACATACTGTACCTTCATCAGACATATCTTTGCCAAACATTTTGTTGATATTTTGAGCTATCTGTGATGTACTGTGCCATGATGAAACTCAGATTTGAAAACCACACTAATTTTTGACTTATCTACAGTTTCACAAAACTGTTCTAAAACAAATTTGAAAAATAATCACAAGCCAAAACATGCATTTGAAAGACTAAAGATGTACCTTTATAATAAAAGAGAGAGAGAAAAAAAAACAAGAAGTGTCAAAGTGAAGTGTCAGAGATATCAACTGTCGAACTTAGTAGTTAAGGAAATCAGACATTTCATACTTAGTAATATAATATTGAAAGCATTGGAAAGCACAAAGAAAATTGTGAAATTATCCATAACCTACTATCCAGAATTAAGCATAATAGCACTTTGTCATATGTCTATTAACCTCTGTGTATATAGTATTTTTGACAAAAATCGGTTTATACCGTATATGTCTACACTATCTTTTCTCTTCATTTGGCATTAAATTATGAACATGTAAAAAATTGTCTTACTTTTAATGGTCACATAGCATTCCGTCATATAGATAGAACTGAGATGATTTACTTAATGGATCCCTTATTGTTGAATATTTACTCTGCTGGCACATTGGAACTCATCAATAGCAAATGTTCTTGCACATACACTTGTACACAAATTGTTGGGTGTATTCTTTAATATCAGAATAAAATAGTGAAGAAGATCTTGGTTTTAGAGTCTGAGTTTCAATAAATAGAAATTTACCCCATTTAAAGGCTATTATGCTAGTGATTCTCAAAGGAGGGCATTAGAATCGTACTTCTAAAAATACAGATCTTTGGGTATGACCTATATCTACTAGACCCTCTGTGAAGAAGATTCAGGTTCTGCTTTTTTAAACAAGCTCCCCATGATGGTTAGGTATGCTCAGTAATTTCTGATTCCACTTTCAACATTTCCTTTTACTGAAATGCATAGACACTTAAATGGAATGATGACTACTTAAATGTATATCCCCTATAGCAACCTGTAGACCAAGGTGGAAAAGAAGCATGTGGTGTGAAAAACATGGGGATCCTCTTTCTCTATCTTCTCAAAATTTTTCTAGTTTGTTTAGAGCAGTGATTCTCAATCTTCCTAATGCCGCAATGTATTTTCTTTTTTTTTATTAATTAATTTATTTATTTATTTATTTATTTTTTTATTAAATCATAGCTGTGTACATTGATATGATCATGGGGCATCATATACTAGCTTCATAAACCATTTGTATTTTCATTGTTAAAAAGGGGTCAGGAACCACAGGTTGAGAACCGCCAGTCTAGAGGCTAATACTTCATGGCCTGTCACTCTATATCAGAGTGAATATTTCCTCAAGGTTTTCTAAGAAATTATAATGGATGTATTAGGACAGGTGTTCATACCTGTAATCCTAGCATTTTGGGAGGCCAAGGAGGGAAAATTGCTGAGGCCAGGAGGTCAAGATCTACCTGGGAAATACAGTGCAACCCATATCTATAAAAAGTAAAAAAAAAAAAAAGTTACTCAAGCATGGTGGTGCACACCTCTGGTCCCAGCCACTCAGGAAGCAGAGGTAGGAGCATTGCCTAGGCCTAGGAGTTCAAGGCTGCAGTGAGCTATGATTGGCTCACTGTACTGCAGCCTTGGCAACAGAGAGTCTGTGTCTCAAAAAAAATGCATGTACTAACATGAAGTTTCTATATATATATATATATATATGTATAATATATATTTTATTTAAAGGCTATTACTATATATATATGTATATGTAGTTTATTTAAGGCTATTCTCTCTCTTTCTCTCTCTCTCTCTCTATATATATATATATGTATATATATATAGTTTATATATAGAGAGAGTAATATATATATAGTTTATTCTGGGGGATGATTTAAAGGTAAATGAACTTTATTATGTATTTATTATGTAATATACTCTTCCTAAGTGCTTTATATGTATTATTGTATTTAATTTTTACAACGGCTTAAGACAGCTATTCTCCCCAATCTACAGAAAATGCATAGGGGGCTAAGTAACATTTCCAAGGTCTCACAATGCATAAGTAGTGGTGCCTGGGTAGAGACACAAGGTATGAGTCCAGACTCTATCCTTTAAACTTATTCTCATCAGGTGCCATTATAATTTCACTTTTGTATAGTCAATCAATACTAAAAATATAAAAGCTACAACTTTAAGGCATTCTCACTCAGTCTGAATCACTATACCCATTAACATTTCATTTGATCCTCACAGCAAGGCTTTGAGGTATTGCTTTTATAGCATCATTTAGTTTCCTAAACTCAAAGACATAAACTAATTTTTATGAGGTTGTACAGCTAGTACATGGCAAAGCCAGAACTTGGCCCAAATTTCCCTGACTCTAAATCCCAAGGTCTTAACCACTGTCTTATTCTAATATTAGCAAATATGTCATTAGATTAAAACATCTTTGAGAAACATGGTGTGTTATATTATCATCAGTAAATATACTTGTTTCACTTAATAGCATAGAAAGAATTAGTAAGAATGTTACACAGAACTGGTCCTGGTGGGGGGGGGGAAATGGATACAGGGGAGGAGGTAAATTGAACTTTACATATGAATGACCATCAGAGCTGTCATACAACACACAAGAACATGCAACAACAATAATGAATTCCATCCAGCAAGACACTGCCACGTGTGACATGAACACAGCTGTGAGACACTGCTATACCAAGGTTATGAAACCTTACTGAGTTGTTTGTAACACTGCTGCCAATTTAAGTGCATGGTGGCAAGTTCTCGAACTTAGTTGTCAGACCCTATATGATGATAGCACTGATGGTCATTTCAGAAAACAAAAATTCTAAAAGTGTTTTAAAGAATAGACTAGGTGCTGGAGTAAGTACATGGTTTACCAAGGGGGTACATTGAAGGTGACCATAGTGATATTCAGTAATGAGGTATGTGGCACATTTTTAGGATGAGTTTGTGACCTTAATTGTCAGACCTCATAGAGGTATTCCTGATACTGGCCTCCATGTAGAAGGTCCTCATTCTAATGGTACTTCTGAACTTTGGTAATTCAGAAAAGCCAAATCCTAAAACTGTACTCTGAAGCCAGAGTACACTGAGGTTGCTAACATCTTAGTCCAATCCTTGGAAACCCAGCTGTCTTTCCTGGGCAAATATTCCCTGTGAGTCCGTCCTGGAACTGTGCCATTGACAGTCAGATTTACATAATCAAAGCCTTTCAAATAAAGTTTCAGCTAGAAATGAGGAAGCCAGATTCTTGAAATCTGCCATTTATCTTGGGAAAGAATGGTTCCAGGCACACTTAAAGGACTTTAACTCTCCTTATCAAAGCAAATAACAATTAAAAATTCAGTCAGACGGATGGCCCACAAACACATGAAAAAGAGCTCATCATCTTTAATCATCAGAGAAATGCAAATCAAAACCACTCTGAGATATCACCTAATTCCAGTGAGATTAGTCCACATCATAAATTCCAAATCTGCAGATGCTGGTGTGAATGTGGAGAGAAGGGAACACTTTAACACTCCTGGTGGGATTGCAAACTAATACAACTTTTTATAGGCTTATCCAATCAGCACATTGTATCCAATAAATGCATTAATGTACACAGTTATGATTTAATAAAAAACTAATACAACATTTATGGAAAGAAATAAGGAGAATTCTTAAGAAACCTAAAGTCAACTTTCCATTTGATCCCACGATTCCATTACTAGGTATCCACCCAGAAGAACAAAAATCATTTTACCACAAAGACATTTGCACCAGAATGCTTACTGCAACTCAAATTCATAATTGTCAAGCTGTGGCAGCAACTCAAATGCCCATCAATGCAGGAATAGATTAACAAACTGGGGCATATGTATACAATGGTACTACTCAGCCAAAAGAAAAGATGGAGACTGTACATCTTTTATGTTTACCTGGATGGAATTGAAACACATTCTTCTTAGTAAAGTATCTCAAGAATAGAAAAAAAGTCCAATTTACTCAATACTAATATGAAACGAATATATAGATAACTACATGCCTACATGCATGATGAAACAGAAATATAGGCTAGCAAGGGGGAGGGGAAAGGAGGGAGTGCGAAGGAGGGAGGAGGGAGGAGGGAGGAGGGAAGGTGATTGGCAGGATCTCACCTAATGTGCACAATGTGAGGGTGTTCAGCATGCCCCCTTGGTGAAGGGCTCAACTACAACCTGAACCTTATCTTACAACTGAAAGCAATGTAACCTAAAAATTTGTGCCCTCATATTAATTTTAAATTAAGAAATAGAAAAGAAATGTACAAAAAATTCAGTCTTGATATTTTATAACTACCTTATATGGTGTATGCAGTATATAGTATTATGAGACTCTACTGAAGCATATTTTTGAGCAAAATCATCTATGGGAAAGGCAAAACAAGAGCTGTGTGGAGAATTGAAGAAATGTGTTTTAACAACAGGGTACTTTTAGAAAAAGCTATGAGGTAAAAATGGAGTGGAGGGGAATGGGGGCTCTAGCTATTTAAGTTAATGATTAGCACAGTGAAAACGGTTGGAGTGACTTCAGAACAGAAACTGAATTCGGGGGCCACCTAAAGGTGGTTCTTCAAAAAAAAAAAAATCACATGACTTTCAGTTGAGTTTTTTTGTTGTTGTTTATTCTAGCTTGAAGCCTTTGGAATAATATGTAACCAGATGGATGAAGTTACCTAAATCAAAGGTTGCATAGAAATCTAAGTTCTTCCATAGGTAAAAATTTTCTCATTATTAAGTGGTAGAGTTTGGAGTGTTGGAAGAGTTTCAGCAAAGTTAAAAAGAAAAAAAAAAGTGGTTACTTGTGGTTTCGTGAGACTAGATCAACTCTGGGAGAACAAAAGCCTCCAAGTGGTTACACAGATTTGGGTGATTTTGATCAAAACTGAAAAATGTAGAAAATTTCCCACAAGGATCAGAACTCTGTCAATAGCACTCCCTATTTTGTTGCGATGTGGGATGTTCTACAGATTGGTGTTCTGCCAAATTTTTCCAACATAAATGTCATAGTGAGTAAGGAAGTTTGGGCCTAAATGATTTCATAGACCATTTGCTACCACAAAAGCAAACATCAGAGTTACTAGAAAGGCTGGCATTCTGTTTATGAAAATGCAGTGATATGCGGTCTAGTAGTTCTACTTTCATTTTTTTTTTTTTTTTTTTTATAAGCCAGAGTCTTGCTCTGTCACCCAGGCTGGAGTATAGTGGCGTCATCATAGCTTGCTACAACGTTGACCTCTTGGGCTCAAGCAATCCTCCTGCTTCAGCCTCCTGAGCAGCTAGGATTATAGCTGTGAGCCACTGTACCTGCCTTACTTCAAAATTTTAATGCTTTCTTCTTCTAAAGTAAAATATATGTTCTTTCCATCCTTACAATTAATACTACTATTGATGGTAGAGCAAGCTAATGGAAAAATATTGTATTCTAGGGCCAGTTTCATAATTACATATTTGTGGAGCTGTTTGTTACCTGATATGGTGGCTTTCAACTGTGTTAATATACCTGAGTTGGAATTGCATTTCCAATATTTCCTCTCCTGGAGTTAGAGTTTGTCAGAAGATAAATTCACATGAGATTTAGAAGGTAAGAGTGAGCAGCATCCTTTATGCTCTAAAGGTTGGTTAAGGGCCCTATGCATCACTACAGCTAAAGCACATCATTTCCAATCTGCCTTATCTCCTTAATGGTGCCAGCAGCCAGCAGCTTTCAGCTTGCTCAGCTCCCACTAGATCTGGTCCTTTGGTTTCTCCACGTCTTGAACCAAGCATGTGTGCAAGTCTATGGCAAAAGACAGCATCCCCTTTGTTCAGGTCATGTGTATCATCAATGTTTGAGTCAGTGGGAGGCAGTTTGTCTTGGCGGGTTATTTGTGACAGTTCCAGTTCATCCTCCCACTCTTCTACCTTATGTCCACCTTTGCTTCCTGACTGCTGATTCTGCTGACTTGGAGTGACTGTGGACTCACCACCAGACAGAGAAGCAACAGCTTTGTGTAGACTCTTTACCAGCTCTCACAATTTTCCAAGGTCTAATGCATGTAATAAATCCTTTATTAAAAATCATTTTATCATAAGGACATTTGCACTAGATTGTTTACCACAGCTCAATTTGCAATTGCCAAGATGTGGAAACAACCTAAATGCCCATCATCTCAGGAACAGATTAACAAACTATTGTATACATACATATATATATATATATATATATATATATATATATATATATATATATATATATATAACTTGGTATACTATACCGACATAATGAAAGATGGTGGCTTTCTATCTTAGTAAAGTATCACAAGAACGGAAAAGCCAATATCCAATGTACTCAATACTAATATGAAGCCAGTAGACAATCTAATTAATGTCCACAGAGGAGAAAAACTCATTTCAATTCAAGTTGGAAGGAGGGGGAAACAAGGAAGGGGAAGAGGGGAGGAGGGAGGGTTTGGGGTGCTCCCACTTAATGAACACAATGTAAGGGTATATGGCACACCTTTTGGATGTGGGACACAACTACAAGAAAGATTCTATATAAAAAATTCAAATATCATGACCTGGTTGTTTGTACCCTCACATTTACCTAAAATTTAAAAATATATAAATAAATAGATAGATAAATAAATAAATCCCTTATTTCATGCTATGTTACTTTGCTCAAACCCTAGTGGATACATTTGACATTATAAGGCCTCAATTCTTGTGAATTGTTTAATCTACAAAGTAGGGGGATACTGGAAGATATTGTAGTTTGATACCCTAATTTTCAGCTCTCGTTAAGAATTCCTGTGATAGATCTAACAAGGGCCAAAGTCCTTTAAAACACTATTAACATGCTGTTGCACTCATAATCATTATATTATTGTATTAAACTATTATACTTTGAGAATGATTATTCATTAAATGAATGGTTACTGTTCTTCTTATCATAGTAATGGCTAACATGTATTGAGTACTTACCATATAGCAGGCACTGTGCTTTATTTACATGGGTTAATCTCATTTAATCCTAACAATAACTCCTCAAGGTGGATAATACTCCATTTTGTAAATGAGAAGTAATGTTTAGAAGGAAGAAGTCAGACCATCAGTAAGTGACAGAGCTCGTATTTGAATTTAGGAAGCATGATGCAGAGCCCATGTTCTCAGGGTCTGTACAGAGAATAACATGACTGAAATCATATAGGCCCTGTCTTCAAGAAGCTTACAATATAATAGGAAACACAATCAAACAAATTATTGTAATTCAATAACATGATTCTATACTATTTAATACACAATGGGACATACAAACCAGACATTGAGGTCTAGAGGAATTAATGTTGGAGCTGAGCTATAAAAGGCAAAGTTAGGTTTACTTAGGAGAAAAGGGAAAGAAGAGTATTCCAGGCAGATAAAATACATGGACAAAGGCACAAATGTAAGAACCAACATGTGACATTTAGGGATATTCTGAAATAATGGTCAGACAAAAATGTGAGGGTTAAGGGAGATCAGGGGAGAGGGAAGGCCAGAGAGGACAGAGGTGGGCAATGCTTATGTGCTGATCTGAGAATTTCAAACCCTGTCATAATTCTATGTGGAGTCATTAAAAAACCTTTTGGAGGGGGTGACATGATCAAATTGTATTTTATAAGCCTCAAGATCTCTGACTTGTAGAGACATAAGCCAGAGAAGAAGTTTTATATTTGGAGGAGACTGGAGACAGGGGAAAGAGCAATTGAGGGGCAAGGAATAAGGAAAGGTTCCAAACTGAGAGGTAGTGTCAGTCTGGAAAGGATAAATCATAGCAGTCTAGTCCCTTCTTGGAAGCTTGATCTGGGTCCAGAGGTGGCCTGTAGCTGCTGGCTGAGTACTTCTTGGTATCCCGAAACCTATAACTAGAAATTTGTTAGCATCTCTTGAGATTACTTAAAACACTTTACCAGTGTCAAAACTGGTAGGAAAGTGCTGTGGTTTGAATATGTTCCCTCTAAAATTCAGGTGTTGGAACTTAATGGTCAATGTGATGGTTTTAAGAGATGGGGCCTTTAAGAGATGATTAACCCATGAGGCTTTTCCCCTTATGAATGGGTTTAAGGCATTTATAAAAGAGGCCTCCAGCAGCACTCACCTCTAACTTGCTCTTCCACTTTCCACATCCCACTTTCTGTCATGGGAAGGCACAATATTTCTTCCTTCCAGAGGATCCAACAACTGGGCACCATCTTCAAAGCAGAGAGAACAGCCTTCCCTAGCAACCAAACCTGCTGTCACATTGATCGTGGGCTTCTCAGTTGCCAGGACTGTGACAAAATAAATTTTTATTCTTTATAAATTACCCAGTCTCAGGTATTTTGTTACAGCAGCACAAATGTACTGAAACAGAGAAAATATCCTTGAACCTGGAGAACCACTTGGTATATTGGCAGCTGAGCTTGCACATTCACTTCAAGCTTTAAGATCTTACCTACCAGAAAAATCAGTCCTTAAAATGAGAAGGCCAGGTGGTGTAGTGGAAAATATCGTGGGCGGGCATACATCTCTGATTACTGGATCCATCATTCGGTAGGGGGTAAACTTGGTCAAAGATGTTTAACTTCCAGGAACCTCAACTTTCTGATGTGTAGAGAGCTTAGCAAATCATACATTGGGGCATTATTGAAGGGCTTAAATAAGCTATTACATATAAAACATTGAACTTGTTATTTCACACATAATAGATGATCAATAAATATTATTCTCCTTCCACCTTTCTTTCTTTTCTCCTCATAGCTACAGCCCCATCTGTATGTGGCAAATGTTGCCATATGTGAATATCATATAAAAATATGCTAGGTGAAAATGAACCTTAATGAGTACCAAACATGTAATGTGGTGCTAAGTATTTCACATTTATTGTTTCAGTTTTTAGAAGGATTTATCGTTGTTCTGATTTTCATGAGAAATAAGAATATAAATCTTATATCAACTGAGTCAAATCCCCTATGACTAGTCACATAAACACTCAAATAGAAGCCAAAGAATCAAGACATTGGGTTTTAACTAGGAATGATTTTGAACTTGAAGGTTAAAGTCTCAGGATAATATGCCAAAACATCTAGTCTATATTTTAATGATGAGAATTATATTTAATCTTTTTTTCCTTTATACATTCTTATAATTTTAAAATTGGGAGTTGGTTCTTCAAAGTTATATTAAAAATATTCCGCTCATTCTGTCCTTGATGCAGCAGATCTGAAATCCTTCTGCCCATGTTGGTGGTCTCTAAGCTCCTCAGGACTAAAAATGACAGCTGAATTCTGCTCAAGGGAGCAATGGGGAGGTTAATGCTACTTTGCATTTTTCCCAGTCACAGCATTTCTATTAGACTCATAATAATTGACCCTTATGTGTGAATCCTCCACTTGGGAATCACTACAGAATTAGTACCTCATAAAATGGCACCTGCTCAATTGTCCCTTCACAACAAGTGCAATAAAAATTGCCCAAATTCATAAATGTGCTAGAAAAAGCTGCCATAATGATGATAATAGATTTCCTTAGGTCTGTGATATTTTATCTGTTTCCCTATGAGGTTTTCCCTTTCATCTTTCTTTCATTTCCTTAACTGAAAATATTTCAAAAGTTTGAAGTAAAGCCATAAAATGAAGCTATTTGGTACTAAGTCAATCTCTCTTAGCCCACTCTACAGTGACTAGGCATTTTAATTAGTGCAAATCTCTTTTGTCCATGAGTAATTTTAATGAGTGTTTTTGGCTGTGCTGTTCTATATGGCTTTAAACTTGCATATATTTATCCTAAGTTTTGCTTTCATCCCTAACTGCAATTTGGTTGATTTTCAAATGAGAACAGGAGTGTCTTGGGGCCATTTTGCTAAGTTGCTCAATGAGTTTGGGTTGCTGAGGGAAAGCACTGTGGCAGAGGGAGTTGTTTATGTTCAAAATATAATTAGTCACATTGCAAATCTCAAATGCCAGTGGAGTGGCTTATATTTTTCACATGGGCATTTTGACTTTACTTCATATTTTTCTTTCTAATTATATCAAGAGGGAGCCAGGTCAAAAGGCATGTGTATCAAAAGACATAGACAAGAATGTTCATATGTAGAAGCCGTATTTGTAATACCAACCAATCTCCCAATGGAACACTATAGAGCAGTGTGAACAAACGGTAACTACTCACAAGTGCAAGGTCAAATATCATGATTGAAATGATGAGTAAATGATTCCTGACACAGAAGAGTACACGTTGAATTTTTTGTTATTTTATGAAGTTCAAATAAAGGGATACTAATACATGAAGTTAGAAGTCAGGGTGGTGGTTATCCCAGGAAGGCAGATTATGATTACAAGTGGTACAAGTGAGGTTTCTAGGTAACATTCTATATCTTAATATTAATGTTGGTTATAGAGATATGTTTACTTTATGAAATTTCACTGATACACACTTATGACATGCACTTCTCTAAGTATACCTCATATATAACATAAACATACCTATATACTCGAGTATAAGCCGAGTTTTTTCGGCACAAAATTTGTGCCGAGTTTGGGTTTTTCGGCACAAAATTTGTGCCGGAAAAACTCGGCTTATACTCGAGTATATAGGGTATATATTTTCAATAAAAATAGAAATTGGCAGTGCAGGAGTTGCTTATCCATTGGTTTGGTTGTTTCTTGTTTGTGTTATGTATGAGAAAGCATGAGGAATTTCTGTCTGTGAATAATGACCAATGAACATGGAAGCAATTTTGGCTTATGTTTAGGTACCAGAGAAATCATCAGCAAGAGTATAAAGTGGGTTTAGTCATAAAAGTGAAAGTACCACTGGCTTAATAAGCCAATAATTATACATGAATTGCTAAGTCAAAGTGTCCAAATTAGGTACCTCCTATTGCTCTATGGCACGAATAAGCATGTTAGGAAGAAATAAACTGTTGTCAGTTGGGCAGGGACCTTTGAAAATATTCCTTCAAAGAGTGGTCTGCCATCTGGATAGGAGGTTTACAGCCTCAATGCTGCATGAATGTCTATTAAAAGGACACATGAACATGAGACAATGAGGAAGAACAAATATGAGCATTCTCTACTACCTAGCTAGAATGTGAATCTCTCCAGCAAGGCGGGACTCTCACACTAACCATAACCCCTCCAATAAAAGCACTAATGAAGACAAGTTCTGAACATAATGCACACAGCAAGGCGGAGGAAATGTTTGCTGCCCAAAGGACATTCAGTTCTGTATAAACTAGGATAAGAATCAACCTGTTTTTAGGTAACCTGTTAGAAGATTTTTCTCTATATCCATTTTAAAATAAAACACCTTAAACAGAGTCTCTTGATTTAAGAGTTGAATTGGAAGTGCATAATTCACTTGAGAGCTAGCATGTACCTATAGCTACTAGAAAGAAAAAAAAAAAAAGAAAAAATATCCGGAATTTGACCTTACTAAATAAGGTGTCTTTTAATTATTTATGCATACTTTTTTCCCTTCCAGAACCCAGTGATGAAGTGAGGCTTTAAATAAAATACAATTCTCTGGAAGTAAGGCACTTACTCCGTATCCACGCCTTTTACTTGTAGTGAAGTGGCTTTCCTATTATCCTTCCTGATGCAGGAAAGGTCTTTGCAATACTTGACATGGCCAAAGTTCATTACAGCCCTTTGTGATGCTACTACCACAGACTCCCAAGTGATCATCCCCTGGGTGATGTTTCTTAGTACATTTTTTTTCTATTGCTTTTATAATGTTTAGTGTTTCAAGGGAGAACTTTCATGCTCTCATACTTTAATGTTCTCTTAATCATGTGGTTAACAGAGAATGAAGAATCTTATGGAAAATGTAGTAGCAAGTAATACATTGTATCCTTGAAATACATCACTTATGTAAGTGTTTAAAGATAAGGGTAAAAATGAAAAAGTCTAATGCCACTTTCTTGAATGAATAAAGTTCATTTATCAATGGCATTGGTGATCACTCCAAATAAGGTGGAAGTAATTTTTAATACTCCTACTCAGCATAGCATATGGAAAGTGGTTAAAGACAATTTGCTTAATAAAAAGCTCCAAGCTCTTAATTTTCTTACAGCTTTCAAATATTGGGGATTTCTCAAGTATTACCAATTTTTTCTTAGCTCAAAGACAACTTTTTTTTTTTCTTGAGACAGTGTCTCACTTTGTCGCCCTCTAGAGTGCTGTAACGTCACAGCTCACAGCAGCCTCTAACTCTTGGGCTTCAGTGATTCTCTTGCTTCAGCCTCCCAAGTAGCTGGGGCTACAGGCGCCAGCCACAGCGCCCGGTTGTTTTTAGAGACGAGGTCTCACTCTGGCTTACTTTAGTCTCCAACGGTGAGTTCAGGCCATCCGCCTGCCTCAGCCTCTCAGAGTGCTAGAATTACAGGCGTGAGCCGTGGCGCCCACCCACTAAAAGCTCTTTAATTACACAATACTTGGACACAGCCTTCCCACCGCCGCCCGCCCGGGGCCGCTGTACCCCAAGGAGCCCGCCTTCCACCTCCCGGTGTACAGCAGCCCAGTAGTTGGCTTGCAGCCCCTCTACCCCCAGACGGTGGAGCACAGGCCCCTGCCCAGGGACTACATGGTGGAGTTGGTGCTGGCTACCCTCTGCTGCTGTCTGCTGACCCAGCTCATCGCCCTCCTGTAATCACAGGAGACCTGCGCAGCCCTGGGCAGCTCGCCGGCCGAGGAGACCTCGCGGAAAGCTCGCTCACTGGTTCTGTTTAGCCTGTTCTTCCGGGTCTTCGTGTCCACCAGCTGGGTCATCTACGTGGTGGTGGCCCTCTACCTCCCCTGAGACTGCAGCTTCTGTGAGGACGCCAGCGCGCCCAGGAGCAACCAGGTGGCCAGACCTTTTCTGTGGATTTTGAGCCCTGCCCCTAGCCAGCTGTTTCTTACAGAGGGGACCCAGCAGCCCTCAGCAGACTTGTGGTTGGACCTCAGTCCCCACAGGTGGCCCAGTGAGGCTTCCGGCAGTGCCCTTATTTGAGGCGGCCCAGACCAGCTGTGGGACAGGGGCCCACCTGAGGCCCAGTGTCTAGGTGCCTCCTCCCGGTTCTTCCTGGGACTCTGGCCTTCGCCTTTATCCCTCAGAAACCGTCAGAAGAACCAAAGCCCTCGCTGTCTTCAGAGCCATCTGGAAGGATATTGCCAGCCCTGGTCTCCCCCACCTCTACCCCAGGAAATTCAGGTGACCCGGCTGCTGGTGTGGAGAGGAGCCACCCCTCCTCTCTGCCCCCTAGTAGCTCCTGGCTGGTTGTTCCCGCGCGCAGGCCCCTCCCAGGAAGCAGGTCCCCTCATGCTGACCCCACGTCCAGAAATCAGGGCACTGCGTTTGGTCGACAGCTATACCAACAGAGCTTCATGTTGCTACTTCAGGGACATGGTTACTTCCTGGCTCACTTCCAGAGCAAGTGGCAACATCATCCACAGCTGGGCTGCAGAGCTCCCTGGCCGCCCCTCTCTGAGGTGCTACTGGCACACGGGGCAGCTCTAGCTCGCGCTCTGCAGCTCCCCTGAGCTGTCCTTCTGCTCCTCCCTGGACCCACTTCTCTGGGCAGCTTACTGAGAAACTTCGTTCTCTCCGCCTGCGGCTGGGCTGGGCTTCTGCTTACTGCTCTCTCAATGAATTTTTCAGCTTCTGCCTCGCCCGACCTGAGCTTTTGCTCACTCGCCGCTCTGTCTCTACTGCCCACAACTGGAGGATCAGTGGGCTCTCATTCAGTAATGGCCACCCCGATTTGGGGGCGAATCCAGGCAGCTGCACATAGGTGCCCCTGTGTCAGACTCCTGGCGCCCCAGGCCAATTAGCTTTAGTTTTGAGAATGCTTCATTTAAATAAGATTCAAACCTGCCTGTAGAGAAGAGGAAATGGCTCCATGGTTGAGCTGTAAAAGATCCACAGCTCAAATCCAGTCAGGTGCTGTCTGGGCAGCCTATGTGATGTCATAGCCCTGGCATGGGAACCCTTTCTCCAGGGGGCTGGAGAGACGGGACTGAGGAAGCAAGTGATGAGCAGCTTGAGGATGGTGAGGTGGCCCCCGTTCTAGAACAGGGGCTGGTCCAGAATTAGGACTAAAATGCATGATAACCACACAAAAAGAAGGAGGAATCTTTTCTTTAGGGATGAATAGATGCCAGAATTTTTGATAGAATCCTGCAGGCACAGTGACATCCTCTAGATGAGTGCTCCTTAAACTGCAGAGCTCACACAAATTACCTGAGGAATCGCATATACGATGTGGCTTCTGATTCCATAAGTAGGGCCCGAGAGTCTGCATTTCTAATATTCCCAGGTGATGCTGAAGGTGGCAGTCAAACCAACAGCAAGTTAAGTGAGCAATTATTAAATCTATTAAAAAGCAGTGAAACCAAGGTCACACCATGGATGTTCCCTCTTGTCTCAACGTCGTTGTGAAATTCCAGCTAAATGCAAAAAACAAGGAAGTGTGATTTGTAGTAAGAAAACTGGAAGAGGCCTGATGTGGTGGCTCACTCTTATGATCCTCTTGCTTTGGGAGGTGGGAGGATTGCATAAACCCAGGAGTTGGAGGTTACAGCGATTATGCTACTGTACTCCAGCCTGTGTGATGGAAGAAGACCCAGCGAGATGCTGCCCAACTGCTCTCCCAAGTGGTTGCCCCGTCTGGAATTCCCACCAGCAGCAGACAGGCATTCCTGTGGCTGTTCACCCTCACCAACCTCTGGTATCTGTAAGTCTTTTAAGTTTTAACTCTTCTGGTTGAGTGTGTGTGGTGGCATTTTAGTGCGGTTTGAGTTTGTGTTTCTCTGATGGCTAATGTTGAGGTTTAATCATGTTTATCAGCTATGTGGATGTCTCTTTTTATGATGTGCCTGTTCAAGTTGTCCCACCTATTTTTTATGCTGGATTATCTCTTTCATGTTGATTTAGAAAAGCTCTTTGTGGATTTTGAATATGAATCCTATGTTAAATACAGTATTGCAAACATCCTCCCTCACTTTTCACTCCTAATGGTGTCATCTGCTGAAAACAACTTCTTAGTTCTAATGTAGTCAAATTTATCCTTTCCCCTGTGAGTAGTGCTTTTCATGGCTCAAGAAACATTTTGGCCGGGTGCAGTGGCTCATGTCTATAATCCTAGCACTCTGGGAGGTTGAGGCGGGTGGATTGCTTGAGCTCACAGGTTCGAGATCAGCCTGAACAAGAGTGATACCCCATCTCTAAAAATAGTCAGGCACTGTGATGGATGCCTGTAGTCCCAACTACTTGGGAGGCTGAGGCAAGAGAATCACTTCAGCCCAGGAGTTTGAGGTTGCTGTAAGCTATGACGCCACAGTCTCAAAAGAAAAAAAAAAAAAAAAAAGACAAGAAAAGAAAAACTTCCCTACTCCTAGATCTAGAAGATAGAAGCTTTGTTGGCTTGTTCATATTTAGATCAGGCACTTGCCTGGAATAGGTTCTAGAGGTCTGTTTGTCTATTCTTGTGACACCATCATACTTGGTTATGGAAAACTTGAAGTCAAGTCTTCCTTTTTTTCCCTCCAAAATCTGTTTTATTTTATTTTTTGAAGTCAAGTCTTGACATTGGGTGGGTCAAGCCCTCCCACTGTCGTTAAGTGCCTTGGCCATTTACAATCATTTGTACTTATAGCAAATTTTAGAATTAACTTGTCAATTTTAACACACACCAACATTGGGATTTTGACTGTGATTAAGCCTATGGTTTCATATGGAGACAATAACTAATCTTTACAATGCTCAGTTTTCCAATAAACATGGTGAAGTCTCTTAAAAAATAATTATGTAATACTTGAAATATGATATGATCTCACTAAATATTTGGTGTATGAATGGTCAATTAATTATTCAATACATAAACAAAGTGTACAGAAGATAGAGAGACAGAGGAATGGAGAAACTATATGCATTGATAAATAAGTTTTTTTCTGCAGTATTAAATACTTTTTATACTCTGTCCATAATCATGGTTTTACAATTTATAGTAATGGAAAAGATCTCTGTGGTGGCTCACAAGACTGTTTATCTTTTTCACTATAGAGTCTTCTGCTGAAAGCAAAATTAAATGCTAATACCTATATGGTAGTTCCTTTCCCAACAGCATAATGTGGTTAAATGCCCAAGTCTTGGAGGCACATAACTCTGAGTTTGAAGTTTAGCTTATTAGTTAATTGTTGGGTATTCTGGAGAGATTATGTAAGCTCTCTACATTTGATAAAGTAGGGATAATAATAATACCTATTTTATATGGCTTTTGTGAGAAGTTACTGATCTGTAGTTTAAAAGAGCTTACCATAAATCTTGTCACATATATTGTCAGTAAATATTAGTCATTATTTTGGTATAGGACCTCTTCTATATTCTTCAACAGATCAAATCAATAATAAATTATAATCAATTTCGTATTGACCTCAGCTTTAAATACAACAGTATCACAAAGTGTGGTGCATATGTGTAATAACTCTTCAGACAGAGTGCATGGACTCATATGTTGAATTTTTGGCAAGTGTTTACACATTTCTTATCTTCAGTTTTTCATCTGTAACATGGGTATGATGTAATCTCAACTCACAGGATTGTTGTAAAAGTTACAAGGTACTCTGTAGGTGAAAAGCTTATGGTGATACCTACCACATAGTAATTATGTATTAAGAATTAACTTTACCATTTTTATTATTATAAAAAATGGTTGTTCATCTCCCATTTTTTAAAGGGTATTCTGTGCCAGACAGTGTTCAGTTAAGATAAATTGTACACAGATAGCCTGCAATCAAATGGAGGAAAACTGAAGTGTTAAAGAGTCTTGTTCAGAGTTAAAAATGTTATAATAGAGGTATACACAGATATTTGCAAGCTCAGAAGGGCATAGTTAACTCCACTGGTGGTGGAGATATTCTCAGAGAATACCAAAGATGTCATTGTTTATATATCATTAAGATGACTCCCTTTGCCCCATCTATGCTTTAGTAACATGTATGTAATTATTTGCTTATATGTCTGTGATATTGTGAAATATACATTTAGTCTTCATCTTCCTGTTTCCAGGGTATAAAACTTCTAAAATCCTCAGAATCTTCAACGTGATATGTGTCTTTTTGTATGGTAATGAGTCAACTGTTGGCTGGCCTCTCTTAGGGAGGGCTGGTCACTGGAAACATCAAAGCAGGATTAGATGGTTGTTACTTTCAGGCCCATTCCCCAACCTAATGGGGAGACGGGCTGGAGGCCAAGCTGATCACCAGGAGCACTAATCTAATCAACCATACCTTTGTAATAATGCTTCCATAAAACACAAAGAGAGCAAGTTCTGGGAGTTTCCGGATAGCTAAATGCATGGAGGTTCTTGGAGGGTGGCGCAGCTGGAGAGGGCATGGAAGCTCCAAGCTCCTTCCCACATGCCTTGCCCTGTGCATCTTTTCCATTTGTACATTTTGCAATGTACTTTATAATAAACAGATAAATGCAAGCATTTCCCTGAGTTCTGTGAGCTGCTCTAGCATATTAATCAAACTCAAGGAAAGGGAACCTCAATTTATAGCCGATCAATCAGAAGCGTAGGTTAAATAACCTGGGGTTTATGATTGAGATTGGAAGCGGGAGACAGTCTTACAGAAATGAACTCTCAACCTTTGGGATCAGATGCTTTTTATAGGTAGATAGTGTTAGAATTGGAGGATACCTTGCTGGTGTCCACTGCAGAATTGATTTCTTGCTTTATGTGTTGGGGGGAAAACTTCCCCATACATCTGGTGCATCTGGTGTCAGAACAAGACATACTGTGAGAGAAGAGTAGAAAAGAAATGGTGTGTGTGTTTATTTTTTTTTGTATTCATCTTTGTTTATTCACAGAATGTCTCTCCTACTAGACTGTGGGAGATAATTAAGGCAGGAACTGGTTTTAACTCACATTGCATGTCCACATTCTAACATATTGATAAATATGTAATAGATATTCAGTACAAAAATACTGAATGAATGTATGATTTTCATACATTAGTTTATGGCAAAGTCCCTTGATTTGCCTTAATTAAATGGAAGAAATCATGGGAAGGAATTTTAGTTGAAATATTTCTTTGGATCATATTCAAAGGTATTTGGATCATATTCAAACAACTGGGACAAATAAATAGATTTTTAAAAAGGAGATTGGTCACTAAACTATACCATTTTCTCATTGTTCAAGAATGATTTTGAATATTGGGATGAAAATGTGTCAAATGGTTTATGAAGCTAGTATATGATGCCCCATGATCATATCAATGTACACAGCTATGATTTAATAAATAAAAAAAAAAAAAAAAAGAATGATACTTTATGGCAAGTTTGATTATGTGCTGTTCCTTTGTGAACAGAGCATCATCATCTTGTGACAATGGAATTTTAACAAGAAACAAGATTATACAGTAGATGTTATTTGGTCCATTATTTGGTTTTCTCAACTTGAGCTGAGGTTTTCTGGACGCTGTGGACTTGGTCACGGTGATTTTCTACATATTGTTTTGAGTCTTGTGTTAAGCAAATTTCAGAAAACAAAAATATATGTATTTGGCTCAAATGCATGGACATCTCTCACATACTAATTTAAAACAGAAGAACAACCAGGAACATTTTTTGTTCACTTTTCTTCAAATACCAAACTCATGGAAACAATTTTTGTAAACCAATAATTTTTCTATGATTATTGCAATGAAGCCACATAATATTTCTACATCTAACTTTCTTGATCAAAATATAGTATTTAAGGTAAATGTGGTGTTATGTTTTCCATGGGATTCTGGAGTTAGATGTGAGTCATTTTTGTTTCTTTGGTCTCCTGGAGTCAAATATGTGAGTAATACAAGATGGGTTTAACAAATTTGTAGTCTTTTGAAGGCCTTCCCACACTTTCAGCATTGTCAATTTATTTAAGATTTTGTATTTGGATTCCCAAAGAAACTGAATGGATCGGAAGATATCAAGTGATAAATTCATATTACCTAGAGAAAAAAATATACAGAGAAAGAGGATCCAGCAATGGATGTGGTAAGCAAATAATGAGAATAGATGACTTGGAGAGAGAGAAAAAAGAAATCAGTATTTAGAGAAAGTGCAGTAGGTTTGGATCCAAGAAGCATATATTAGCCAGCATTTTCAAATCTATGAACCAATGCTTTTTAAACTTTTGGGGGTCCTGGATCCTTTTGAGAATCTGATGAAACTGGAGATGCTATTTTTCTTATTGTGAAAAACTACATGTTTAGAATTAGCTAGCTGAACTTGATTTATATGATCCTAATTTTGTTGGCAACATCCAAAGCATTGTAATCAGGAGCCAGTCAAAAATATACCTTCTTTTCACCATCAAGCCTGATCAGGGTGTTGATGTTGGCCACATCAATGTCATAGAGCTTCTTCACAGTCTGTTTGATCTGGTGCTTGTTTGCTTTGATGTCCACAATGAACACAAGTGTGTGGTCTTTTGTCTTCTTCATGGCAGACTCAGTGGCCAGGGGGAACTTGATGATGGCATAGTGGTCAAGTTTGTTTCTCCTAGGGACACTCTTCCGAGGACATTTGGGCTGCCTTCCACTGCTGGAAGGTGGGTGATATATGTGTCTTCTTTTTTTGTGGCTGTGGATGCCTTTTAGCACTGCCTTGTTGGCCTTCAGCACCTTTGCTTTGGCTTTGGCTTTGGGAGGGGCAGGAGCTTCCTTCTTCACCTTCGGTGCCATCTTGTGAAAAGCGGAGATACTCTTGATAGAAAGTTGGGAAGAGGTGCACATACACACACACAGTTACAATCTCGTATTTCCATTCAAACCTACTCATACACTTGTAGTTAAGAAACACTGCTCCAACATCTCAGGGTTAAGGGATTGCATGTGGTCTGAAGAAATAAATTGTCCCAAGATTGCACTTGGTGAATTTCTTGTGTCCCTCTTAAGAGGTGAAAGAAGACAAGCAAGGAAATGCAAACAATCTCTATAATCTCCCCAGCCACATTTTCTTTTTGGAGGAATAATTATTCCTGAGGTCCAAAACATCTCAAAAGTACATGATTTCAGTTATGTTGTCTGTAAGACTTCTACTTGCAGGAAAGGGGGGATCTTGCTGTATATGCATAGTATTCATTAGAACAACCTTAAGTACAGAGACCAATCCCATCAGCACTCACTTCAAAAATATTCGTTTTTCAAAGGCAAGGATGCCTGTTGTTAGATACTTCTCTGACTGCTAACATCCTTTACTTCAACCAACCATGATCGAGGGGTATATTACTTAAGTATAGACTAGAAAGGCTGGTTCATAAGAATCATGAACATCCAATTCTGATACCTTAGAGTTTGACTTACTTTATCAAAATCAGCATTTGTTTCCCATTTCTAGGCTTAAAGCAATAGAATTATCTCTCATTCTCTAAATGTGAGAGATTGTATCATTGGGTTAGGGGAGTACCATCATAAACCTAAGAAGGATTTTGCAGTTGATGTTTTGTCTCCAGATAGATGTGTCCATTTTCTGAAATATCCTATCTAATTGCTTTAGATTTCTTCCCTTTGTGTGCTGCTTCACAAACACTTTTGCAGTTCTAAGAAAAATCAATTATAATAGGCCTGAAATGGTTTTTTTTGGTTTTGTTTTTTTGCTTTCACTAGGGAAAAGATGAATAAAGATTTCAGAATGCAGGTTCACCATTGATCTTCAAACCTTAATATAGTTATTTGTATTGATGAAAAACAGTAAATGCAAAGCAATTCCAGGAACCATAAAATACTTTTGTCACAGAATTTTTTTTATGAAGACATGAAGGACCGAGCATACAGTACATGATAATAACTAGTAGGCATACTTAGTTCCAGTTTATAATGTTTTTGTTTGTAATCCCCCGTCATTTAATGACCATCTTTTAACTTCAGTGCACTAATTAGATTGGGCAATATATTGGCTACCATTACGGAGACAATGAGACTAAAATTACTGACTACTATATAACTAGATAAAAAAATCTGGTAAATAAAAGTTGTCATGTTTGATTCTTTTCTTTAAAAGTTATTAAGTCTTTAACTTAGGGCAATTTGTTGTTAATACTTCGTTGGAGAGCTCAGGAAATATATCAGTCTTCAGCACATTCTGTTTGGTCCAAGAGATAGAAAAAAATTCATAGCACAATGTTTATATCTGTGGGACCCTGATCAGTAATTGATGATGCAGGAAGTCGTTTCATCTTATTTTCTTTGAGATGGACTTCCAGATCACAATTTCAAGCAATATTTTTCTTGCCAGTTGAAAAAATAGAAGGGGTTTTTGTTCTGACTATAGTTTATTTTTGTTTTATTATGAGCTCCATTCTGCTGCTGTTCACTTGTTATTAGTGTATGATGGGTACTATTACACAGTTGCTATGTGTGCACACAATTTCAGCAAGTAACAACACATGGATATCAACTAACAATGAAACTCTATTAGGGTACCCTTCCTTGTTTGTGAATGTCTGCAGGATAGGAGAAGAAGAAATAACAAATATGTTCTGAAAAGTATGTAATGCACAGCCTCATTATATACCATATTAAAATAGATACGATATAGATTATACAAAGATCTTATTTGTGAGATTTTTGGAATATAAGTATAAAACACATTCGAAGGAATGTTTATTTACTGCAGTGTTTTCTGAGCACTTTCATAAATGTCATTTGACTTGATCCTCTTATTAACCCTAATATTTGCCTAATTTGTAAATGTTTTATGAAAACAAAAATACAGATAAATTATTATGTTCTAATTTTACATCTCTTTGAATTTTCATAAACTGAGCACACCTATGAGACTAGCATCCACATCAAGAATCAGAATATGATCATCACAGCAAAAGCTGCCTTCCTGCTTCCTTTTCATCACAATTCCTTCCTTATAAGGGAACCAAAACTCTTACTCCAACAGTAAAGAATAGTTTTGCCAGTTTTAGCATTTTACATTAAGGGAATCATATACAAATGTCTTCTTCTGTGTAAGTCTTCTTTTATTCAATGCCAGATGTATGAGTTTCATCCATAGTGTTGAGTGTAGTTATAGTTTTATCTCATTGATGTATAGTTTTCCATTGTGCGAATATGCAATGATATATTATTGTACTGTTGATGGGCATTTAGGTAGTTTCTAGTTCAGACTCTCATTAATAGTGCTACTATTAAGTTTCTAGCACATTTCTCTTGGTGAACATGTATAAATGTATTTCTGTTGTGGATATGCCTAAGAGCGAAATTCTGGGTCATGGAATATGCATTAACTCAGTATTTACTTACAAGGAAACTGAGTTTTATAGAAACTAAGCAACTAATCCAAGCTCACACAACTGGTAAGTGATAGAGACAAGGATTCAATGTAAATATGATTAGAAAATACAATACTCTGTATATTTCACACCCTAACAATAGAAGAAATATAACAGGGATTAACCTCCCCCCCCCCTTTTTTTTTGTTTGGAGTAAATTGCTCCCTACACAGCATTTTCTAAACCCTAGCTCAGTTTTTTGCCTTTTGTTTTTAAATGTAGCAAGTAATGAATCAATATGACAATTAATCAATAAAAGAGACACAGAAAAATGGTTGGGTAGTGTTTAATTTTTAGGACAAATACTTTATATAACCTCATTTACACTAAAAATGAGGAATTGCAATACAAAGGTATAGCTCTTGTAACATGCTTCAAACTCTGTATCCATGGCAATGTGTTTATGTATATCTACATATGTTTTGAGGTAATATATCCCAATTACCACAGTCAACTTTCAAGCCATATCTACTTACAGTAACTAAATGTAACTTGTTACATACATATGGAACGCTATCATATTGGCTAAGTAAATTGATAATAAAACAATGAAGACTGACTTTAAATTCAATCACTACTATACGGTAGTCTCAGGATGGTGAGTCCATTCATTTAACAGTTATATGGACTTTAATCAAAATATTTATTGTTGAGTCCATTCATTTAACAGTTAAATGGACTTTAATCAAAATATTTATTGTGCACCTACTATAAAAAGGCACTGTACTAGATGCAAACATGCTACAGCCTGATTATTTTATTCCATCAATCAATAGCTTCACGTAATTTGGGGGGGACGACATTATACTAATACAATGGAAGATACAATAGGGAAAAAAATGTGCACCTGACCCAGGCAGGTTCAAAATGGAACATATATATATACATATACACACACACACACACATACACATAGAACTCCATAGTGACCTCCTCCCTACCTTGACCACCACCTTAAGTTGAACTAATTTTCATAGACCAGACATGCACCCCATATACCTATCAGTACAGTAGACTTAGTTCCTTATATTGACCACTTCCGTACATTGACCAGTTGATTAGTCCCTTGTGTGGTCAACTTACAGAAGGTCTACTTTGTGTGTGTGTTTTTAAAGGGTATGAACAATACAAACTCAGAGTACTTAAAGGTCAGTGTTATGAAATGGGGAGCCACAGAGACTCAGATAACTTTGGGTTAATCAAAAGGAAACAGAAAGAAAGGAACGTTGCTTGATGAATTGTTAGAGCAAGGATTCTGAGTAATCTGGCATATGCCCAATTTAGAACTAGAAAGAGGGTCATGGACAGGAGTTGGTATCCTGCAAAATTCTTCTCTTCCATCATTTCCCTAGTCTACAGCAAATTTTGTTGCTTTTATTTCCTGTAGCACTTGAATTCTGTGCTACATAAGTTAGTGCAATTCTGCATTACTTGCTAATTATGTTGAGAAACTTGATTCCTTAAATAGATTATTATGTCCTTTAGGGCAGAAAACTTTCCACAGCATTTTTTGGTATCTTTTTGTTATCTCCCACTGTGCTGTGATTCATCTATTTAAGTAGCCAGAATTGTGATTTGAACTTTAAAATGCAACTTCTTTCCCTTGGAAATGGACTTAGTTGTGTTACATTCTCTTGAGTCTATCACATTAGAAAGGCCATGATGTAAATGGTTGGCATACGTAAAAGATTTTTATCTCACCATCCTGAGACTACCGTATAGTTAGTGATTGAATTTAAAGTGTCTTTTGGGGGCCATTTTATACAGAAGAATAATGAGTCTCACTTAGACACAATAAATTATCATGTATGCTTGAAACTAATGGATTGGGTTTACGCTAAAAGGAAGCTCAACTATACAGTATGTGAATAGATGGAAGATTTTCCAGTAGAGTTCTGAATGAACGTGCAGCCCACCAAAGGAGGAATAACGAAGGATTAAGAAAAAGAAAGCCAGAAAACATCTATTGCCAATAATATGCAAAACAAGACTGTTATGACTCCTTGGAGGCTTGGATTTGCATATTTTGTGTGTTTAAGATTCATTGGTGCAACCAAAGGCCATGTAAATATTTGTAATGGGCATTTCCCCAAATAACATAAATTTCAGTTAATAAGTATTATGATGGGTGTACAATTTTCTTGTAAGCTTCAGCACATCAATTTAGTTCATCCCATTCTAACTCAGTGAATATAAGGTGAATGGTTTCTATTAGCCAAATATGCTAAGCACTGTGGAGTCACATAAGAGACCCCTGCTCTCAAGGAGTTCTCTGTATCATGCAAGGAGTAGACATATATATGGATATATATATATATATATATATATATATATGTAATCTTTTTTTAAAAATGGCCTAAGTACATAGATAAAAAAGTGCTGAGAATTTGGTCATGAATGCGGAGTTTTAATCCCATATCTCCTATGTAGATTTAGACTTTGAGCAAATCACTTTGCATTTCTAAGACTCAAGTTTTTAACTGCACAGTTGTAACTATTTCTTTTATTACAAAGGATATTTATGAAAAATTGCACAAACTAACATATTTCAAACATTTTATAAATTTTAAACCAGAATAAAATGTAAGCTAAAAAAATTAGTTTTGTTCTTATTTCTGCTTCTAAACTTTTTTAGCTAGACATATGTTTGTTAAACAGTATACTATTTATGGAGGATACATTTTATTTATGGCTTATGGGGAATCAACTTCCCTTAGTGAGAGAGGCATATTAACACAAATAAGTATAGAATTCATTAAAAATAGTTAAGACTTTTTTTAGTAACTTGTCATTCCATATCCATAATATAATTTTAAATGTTATTTCAAAAAATCTGTTTCTTCATTAATTTTATTTTAGTCATGCACATCATTTAATAATTTTAAATTGTTTACCAAGACAAAATCTGTCTTCTTCATTTTAATGAATTAAAGAAAGTAAAGTGACTTTGAGTTTTCTGTTTCTGCCAAGTGTCTCTAAAAGGTGAATTTGCAAAACATCGGTAGTTCTGATTCTATTTAATATGTTATCTTTATTTACAATGACATTCTATAGAAGAATTTTATGGTTTCATGATTTCTTGTGATTCTCTGAAAATGAAAATCAAGTTTTCACCTTTTTTGTAGGCAAAAATTTCTTTTAATACCTTCAATTTATAGACACTATCAACAGGATAGTTTATATTACCTTTTTAACATCTTTCAAGGTTGTTATTTTCCTATCTCTAATGTATTAAGAATACAATCAATACACATATAGATAGAAAAGTTCACATATACAGAACTTGCAATTACATACTTGAAAGGTAGTAGCGGTATAGAAACATCCCCTATGCAAAAGTAATTTGTCATGATTTTCAATACCTCTAATTGTCTGTATTGGGCCACTGATGCATTACTGTGTTGGTAGTGTCATTTGTGCCTCATCACTGAAAGTTGTAGATAAGTGTCTATCACCATAATTACTACCATTTATTGACAAACAAGTGTACAACACCGTCTGCTACGTAAACTGCCTTTGACTAGCTCTAACAAAGTTATATAGTTGTTATTCTGAAACAGTCTGTCCTTCACACACCAAAAGATGAAACACACATATGAGCATCAGTGAATTGGAAGAAACAACTGACTTTGTTTTAGGTAAACAAAGAGCTCTGTCTTACAGAAAAAAAATATTTAATAGAAAAGGTCAGTCCTTTCAGAATCTCCTTTGACTTAGTTAAAAAAAGTGCCCGTCAGACATCAGAGAAAATCCAGCCTGACTTTGATATGATATTTATTTCCCTTGAATAATTCCTCACCTTTCCAAACAGATTACAGATTACAATGCTCTTTGTCCTGTTTACATCAGTATCACTCAGGTTGAGAGAGGGTTGGTATGCGGTCAATGCTTCTCAGTAATTAACCAACTCCTGCTACAGAAGGAGAAAATCATCATGTAGGAGGGAAGATTGTTGTTAAAATTACAGAAAACAAATGAAAATATATATTTAGTCATATTTGTTAATGAAAGATTGCTGATTTTTCTTCGTGAATCACAGGCATACTGTGGGGGATATTACAGGTTTGGTTCCAGACTACCACAATAAAGCAAATATGTCAATAAAGTGAATGCATCCAATTTTTTGTTTCTCAGTGCATATAAAAGTTTTTTTTTTACACTATTGTGTAGTCTATTAAGTTTTTAATGGCATTGTATCAAAGAAAACAGTGTTATACCTTAACTTAAAAATTCTCTATTGCTAAAAAATACCAGTGATCATCCAAGCCTTCAGAAAGTCATCATCATTTTTGCAGGTGGAGGCTGTTGCCTCAATGTCGATGGCTGTTGTCTGATCAGGGCGGTGGCTGATGAAGGTTGTGGGTGGCTGTGGCAATGCTGTAAAGCAAGACAACAGTGAACTTTGCTGTGTATATTGGCTCTTCCTTTCACAAGAGATTTCATGTAATGCTATTTGATAGCATTTTACCCTAGAACTTCTTTGAAAATTAGAGTCAGTCTTCTCAAACCTTTCTGTTGCTTCACCAACTAAGTTTATAGAGTAGTCTAAATCCTTTCTTGTCATTTCAACAATATTCCAAGCATCTTCAGTAGGAGTAGATTTCATCTCAAGAAACCACTTCTTTTCATCATGCATAAGAAGCTGCTTCTCCTCTGTTCAAGTTTTATCATGAGATTACAGGTATTCAGTCATATCTTCAGGCCCCACTTCTAGTGCTCATCTGCAGCTACTTTTCCACTGAAGTCTTAAATTCCTCAAATTCATCCATGAGAGTTGTAATCAACTTCTAAATTAATATCAATGTTGATATTTTGACCTCCTTCTATTAATCACAAATGTCCTCAATGGCATCTAGAATGGTAAATCCTTTCCAGAAAGTTTTCAATTTACTTTGCCAAGATTCATCAGAGGAATCACTGCCTATGATATGCGATTATGAAATGTATTTATTAAATAATAAGACTCGAAAGTCAAAATTACTTCTTGATCCATGGGCTGCAAAAAGGATGTTGTGTTAGGAGGCATAAATATTAGTCCCCTTGTACATCGCCAAGAGAGCTCTTGGGTGACCAGGTGCATTGTTACAGAGCAGTAATACTTGGAAAGGAATTTTTTTTTCTGAGCAGCAGGCATTAACAGTGTGCACTCTAACTCATGCAGTACAGCATGCGGTAAATAGATGTTTTGTCATCCAGGCTTTGTTTTTCTATTTGTAGAGCATAAGAAGAGTATATGTAGTATAATTTTTAAGGGCCCTAGGATTTTCAGAATGGTAAATGGGCATTGGCCTAATTTAAAGTTACTGGCTACATTGGCTCTTAACAAAAGAGCCTTTTCTTTGAAGCTTTGAAGCCAGCCGTTGACTTATCTTTCTTTTTTTTTTTTTTAATTAAATCATAGCTGTGTACATTAATGTGGTCATGGGGCACCATACACTAGTTCCATAGACCGTTTGACACATTTTCATCACACTGGTTAGCATAGCCTTCCTGGCATTTTCTTAGTTATTGTGCTAAGTTTCACATTTACTAAGTTTCACATATGCTCTTGTAAGATGCACCGCAGGTGTAATCCCACCAATCCCCCTCCATCTGCCCACCTCCCACCTCCCTCCCCTCCCTTTCCCCTTTCTCCCTATTCTTAGGTTGTAAGTGGGTTATAGCTTTCATGTGAAAGCCATAAATTAGTTTCATAGTAGGGCTGAGTATATTGGATACTTTTTCTTCCATTCTTGAGATACTTTCTGCACAGCCAAGAACACAGTAAGTAAAGCAAGAAAACAGCCTTCAGAATGGGAGAAGATATTTGCAGGTTATGTATCCGACAAAGGTTTAATAACCAGAATTCACAGAGAACTCAAACGTATAAGATTCCATCTCAGGCTGGGCAAGGGATCTGAGGAGAAACTTCTCTGAAGAAGACAGGCGCGTGGCCTACAGACACATGAAAAAAATGCTCATCATCTTTAATCATCAGAGAAATGCAAATCAAAACTACTTTGAGATATCATCTAACTCCAGTAAGATTAGCCTATATCACAAAATCCCAAGACCAGAGATGTTGGCGTG